>OOFJ01089257.1:3013-15172 GCA_900323375.1 Benthosema glaciale
GACTGGAAAATGCACGACGATTTCATAGTAAATGCAAATAAACCTTTAGGCAGAAATGTAAACAATAAATCTGCAAATGTTCTGCCTATAATAGGGATACTAGGGTTCAACTAAGAAAACAATCTGCTGGCAAAGGTTTTCCCCTTTGAAAAACTACTGTACCATATGGTTGTACAACAGAAATACCACTGACATTCACTCACCCAGTTCATAGAGGTGTCCTTTCATGTTGATGAAGGTAATGAAGTGGAAGTTGACTTTATCGGGTTCAGGCTGAGAAAGTGAAACATTGGAGTTGTACGTTATGCATGTATATTTAATTTATCATGAAAACCAGTAGCCCTGCCAAGTCACTGGTTTTGACTAAATAATTGTTGTTGAGTCTACAATCAAAACTGACCAAAAGTATTGTGGTCATTATATTTTCAAATATACATGAAACGCAAACAGCCATTAGAGATCTTACCCTACACTGGCCCTGTGCAGCCGCCTCATCATGAGCATCCCGGATGTCCTTGGAGAAAATAATTATGTTAAACTGAGGATATGGTCTTTTATTGCACTACATTTGAGAGTTTAGTAGAATATTTCAGTTAAGTCAAAACATGGGCAGTGATTTCCATGCCATTTATCCACACACACGAGGGGTCCCCCAGGGTATTTTACTTTATATTATATACTATATTTTCTGAAAATGGTCAATCTAAAAGCTCACAACACAATGAAATTGTACATTGGTTCTTTTCACCAATGTCATGATATGCACTTAAACCATGGGAACAGCTAGTGCAATAGTCCTCTACTATTGCCATTTAGGAATCTCTGGTGACCTCTAGTGGACGATATAAAATATGCATATGCAGCCCTAACCAGTTTGTCAAAATACCAAGCTTTGCTTTAATATAAATGACTAAGATCAGATCAAAGTCTTTTAACAACCCCAGACTTTGCAATTTCAAAGTAGCAAATAAAGAATCTTAAAATGAAAGCATAAATTATTGGCCTTGAATATGCATATTACAAAATGAAACAAGTGATTTATAGGCCCAGCTCATCAATGAATGATCAATAAAAGCATCAGAAGTGTTTCTTTACACACATTTGTAAACCAAAGCATCGATCCCAAATCTGTTGCTAGAACCAGAGTTTCTTATTAATCCATGAATCGATTTTGATCCGTGAAGCCAAACAGGTTTTTACCCGACCTTGTAGTCCTGGATTTAAATGAGGTGTGTTCTCCCTGGACACAGAAGTATTTTTGGCTTGAATTGTATCATTTTGGTCAGCCAGTGTTGCACTGGTCGCAACACTGTAGATTTTTTTCCCCCCCTCAATCCTGGACCTCCACGCTGGGTAGGAGGTCATGGCAGGATAAATAGAAGCAGTTGTGACTCAAGTAAGTCAGGGCCTTGCTTTGTTTGTAGGCACATACAGAAAGAATGTACACAAAATGTTTGACTGCTGATCCCAACAGCCTTTACTATGTCACCCCCCCCCCTTCTCTCTCCCCATTTCCTGTCAGCCTACTGTCCATCTATCCTTCTAAAAATAAATAAGGTGAAAGCCACAAAAAATAAAACGCCAAAGGATGCACTCTTAAAGCCACCCGGTGCTCATTACGATTGAACATATTTCCATATTATATTCCATATGTGATTTTATGAGCAGCAAAATCTGTTTCTGCATGTCTTTTCAAGGGATGGCCCGTTCATATTCACTGACCAAAAATAAAGATATGATACCTTATATTGTATAATAGAAACGTGTTACCTTATTCTTCTCTAGACATTTGGCACGGTCGTCAGCAGACATGCTTGCAGTCTCCTCGAAAAACTTCTTCAGGGCTGAGGCAGCGTCTATGACAGGACACAAAGACATGTTTAAATCAATGACTATGAGTCACGCTGCGCATCGATGACTATGAGTCATGCATCTTTACATAATTGCCGCCCAGTTTCCTGAATCCATTATTCATTTATTAAACTACTACATTCATTTCTGGCCTATATCAAATTGACATGAATTATAGATTTTGAATATTTAAAATGATATTATCTTTTCTCCAGGAACAATTTGTACACTACGTCATGTGGTTTCCTCAGTGGATGTAGGGAAACAAAAAGTCCCTTCACAATCCAAAACCAGTAACCCACAGAACGTATACAGAAAATGTGAAAAGAAAAGCAAAAAGCTGCTGGATGGAAAACACTAGTCGGGTATACCGGTAGTCGCTATAGTCGGGTCTTTTGTTTAAAGTGGGAAATGTGACTATATACCAAATTTCTCACCCATACAGTTAGTCTACCCACCCGACTAACAATATTCACCATCCCACATGTAACAGCATTCACATTATGACCCCCCCCCCATTTGAAATGTGTCCGTGGAGTGTGATTAACCCTGGGATGTGGGCAGACAGTAGCCATGATCAGACGTGTCCTCACCGAATGTCACTTTGCTCTGGTTGTTGCCAATGGAGTGCAGCAGAGCCACGGTGCCACAGGAGTTCACCACCGTCTGCTTCAGGAAGTAGATGTCCTTATCATCCATCACCTTGTCCTTCTGTTGTTTCCTGAAAGTCTCATGCTGACACACACACACACACCGCATCATGGCACAATACCCAACCTATGGAATCGTTGCTGTCGGGCATAAACCTCTTATCTCCATAGTCCAACTTTTTTGTAAATTTGCACCCTACTTGATTTGTAAAAAGAAAATACTTTTGATAAAAGCCAACTATGATTGCTGTGTAGTGTTTATTAAAAATGGGTCACCCCATCTCTCTAGAAAACAATATACATTTTCAGGTTGTGATACCAATTTTATTCATCTTTGTCAATAGCGCCCACTTTTGTTTCACCACTATGAGTTCTTTCCCGAATGATAAACTTTTGAACAGAAAATAACATTTCTGGTCAGGATACAAAGAGCCGGAGAAACTGGGAGAACGACCATTACTGAACAAACACTGTATAGCAATGATAGCCATTAGCTAATCAGAATATAGAGCCATTTAACACTCATTTGAACGAAACGCTTTCACACAGAGAGCCATTAAGTAGTTTTCAATCTAAAAAAAACACAATACAGTCTGGGCAACACTGTATAAATTAAGCACTGCATCTCACTCAAAGATATACTCCTGCTCACACATACTGTATATACACCCCTCACCTTTTCTGTCAGGGGAAAGAGCAGCATCAGAGCACAGGAGGGAGTGGGCAATGGCTCCCCGTCCAGGCCCAACACATCCACGAAATGCCAGCTTCCAGCCACACCCAACTTAGTCAGCATCTGAAACAAAAGACACGTGTCATATCATGGGGTCATCAATATGGCCGTAGACAGACAAAATGTTGCCTGTGCCGGCAAGACTTGTCCGTGTCAGGTCTAAGGTTTCGTTTAACTTTTTACATATTATAATCTTATTTTGATCACAAGACCCCATTACTGAATGTCAGTCTCCAGGTTTTCCTCAGAATATGTAGGACACATTAGTCTGCTCATTTGCATGTCAATGGCAAAACAAAAAAGGATTTAAAAAAAGAAAGTTTACAAAAATGTCCACCACAAGCCAGTATGGCTAGGCGTGACCTATCTGTGGTTCAGATGATTGTCACGGTCAGTTGTAGAGTTAAATTGAATTTGAAGATTATTGTCTGATGCAGACAATTCCACACAGTTTATTTTGTGATTCATTTGAGAAACTTTGGAGTTCCCACTTCCCATGGAGGGTGTGTGTGTGGTAGGCTCAGAAGGATTTAGGGTGCAGGTCCTATATAGACACTGCAAGAAAGAAGTGACCAAAAGGGTGACCAGTTGGATTTGTTACATAGCCGTTCCAATACTAATTAGATGACATAATACATAATTAACTTGAAAATGGGCCAAAACTTAAACAGACAGTGAAATCCTAATTGAACCAAATAAACATAGGATTGTACTGTGCAGCTGGAGTAGTTCATCCATCCTGACCACACCCTTCATCCCAGACAGAGGGTGGAGCACTGACAGCATGCTAGTGCTGCATAACGTTTACTGACTGCACAATGCATTACTCTTGTCTACAGAAAGCACAATACATTACTATATAAAAAAAATACACAATACATTACTCTAAATGACTATAATACACATTACTCTAAACATGCAAATACATTCAACCAGTGTTTCATTATATCATAAACACTAAATGCAACTCAAGTCTATAGTTACATCATTACTTTACCACACAACACGGTTAAATCCACGTTTCACATTTGCCATTTAAAAATATACCACCATATGACAGGCTTGCGCGATACAAATTCATTCGTAGATTCACGCGATTATAGAGTGGTCGTGGTGCGCCAGTCAGATATCATTGTTTATTTGAACCATTATTGAGTAACTTACCAATTAAATAAAGGTCATTAAACCGTTATCCAACACTAACATACATACCGCCATCATGACTCATCATGAAATGATACGCACCTTGTTGAGCATCTGAAAGAAAGAACACAAACAGGGACGGAAGCAAAGCAAGGTGAGTTCACAGCATCGAGTGGAAAAAGCTCAGTCACAATGAAAATACAATGCTCAGTGTTTGTTATTGGAGGCTCGTTTCACTCACCTCGGGGTTGATCTCCATCGGGTTCCACTCCATTTTGCTGAGGAGAGTTTGCTGCCTGTCGGGTTTGTTGTCCAGTTGAATCAAATCAAAGCAGATGAAAGCAACCGGCGTCTGTCTGGTGTGGTGGTCTGCTGGTCTGATCGCTCTCCTGCTAGACAGTGATGATAAAAAGCTGGAAGTGCGCATGCACGCCGTTTATACTCTGTCGGCTTGTGTTACACGACATCTGGCTCCCCTATCAAATTGTGTGCCTCATCACTGACTCCAGCACAGCAGAGGTCTGGTTCCCAAACTTTTTGATGTCAAGCCAACTTGCCAAGGACCCCCAAATTGACACTAATTAGCCCGCGGACCCCCATTTGAAAAGATATGCCAGGCCCAGGGAACCCCCCATAATTTCAAGGACCCCCGGTTTGACCTGAATTTAAGCTACGGACCCCCCCATTTCATGGCATTTCTATCTCTGGGACACCCAATTTATATTGGAAAATGAGTGTTAATTTAACTCTGAGAGTGTACATATATAGATTTGTACACTCTCAGAGTTACATAAGGGTCCATTTGGTTCCAAACTTTAATTTAGTTGGGGACCCCCTGGAGCTCCCTCAAGGACCCCTGGGGGTCCCTGGACCCCACTTTGGAAACCACTGTAGGCAATGAATATCTTAGTAGTAGTAGTAGTAGTAGTAGTAGTAGTAGTAGTAGTAGTAGTAGTAGTAGTAGTAGTAGTAGTATCAGTAGTAGCCTGGTAGTAGTAGGCTAGTAGTATGAGCCTATTATGAGTCACTGGACTGGGCTATTTCACATCATTAGATAGAAAGAGGAATAATATATGTTTAAAGTATATGTAATAATAGCTAAAAGAGGGTGGTAAAAAAGCGAAAAATGACTATCAATAATTCAATATATTTTCTGTGTCCAGCTGCATTCCAGCAGATGTCGCTGTAGCTCATTCCTTCACTGATGTGATGTACATTTTCAATGCTGCTGACATACAGGTACTATACTTTCGTTTAAATATCAATGTGTTTGTGTATTGCAATTTCGATTTCCCTTGTTAGAAATATAGTGAGTCATAAGTGCATTCCTATTAAATGTGTGAAAGTCATGGGTGCCAATGATGATGAAGTTACCCTCGTAACTTCATCATCATTGGCACCCATGATGACATGCACAAAAGCAAACATAAAAAGTCCATACACTTGGCCACACATAATGTCACTAGGGCTGCAGGCACAAAGCCAGGTATCTCCATGCAGCAAAAATTAGGAAGAGTTCCATATATGGGCATACAAGGGACACACTAGAAAGTCAAACTGATACAATGGATACTTAGACAACATGTACAGTGGTTACAACAGGCATGCGTGCGTGCGTGCGTGCGTGCGTGCGTGCGTGCGTGTGTGTGTGTGTGTGTGTGTGTGCGTGCGTGCGTCACGTGCACCATTTATGCCTATATATATGTGGAGGTCCCTGATAAATGAAGTAAGACATCTTAGCCCATGACTTGAGATCACAGACTGGCCTCTATGTACTATGAGTCATATGCTGCAACAGGTATCAGATCACACCCTTTGATATACAATGGACCCCATTTCATTCATACACCTTTGTTTTACATCTCTGGGACTCTCCCTATCTAAAATCCCTAATTTAAGCAGCCCCAGACAGACCTGACAGTGCACACTCACTAGGGATGAGAATTATAATCTCTCCTTGCCTTCGGCCTGCATGGTGGAGATGTTGCGTTGATGATGTCTCAACTAAAAAAATCACACCCGTGTTGTGACGTGAGGGGCGCTCTTATCATCGTGCATCATCCATTCATTGTCAATGGGAATTTAATCTTTGTGTAGGACAAAAATAACTGATTTGCTTGTCTACATATGATGTAAATTTTCCATTCATCGTACATTTTTGCTCAGACACAAGTGACGTAAATTCTCCATTCATTGCCAATGGGAATTTAACAGAAATTCAAATTTGCTTGTCTACATATGATGTAAATTCTCAATTCATTGTCGATGGCATTTAATGTTTGCTAGAGCAAAAATCAACATCGAAGCTGCATATAGGAGGGGCTAGCGCCCCTCAACAAATGACTGTGGCAACATGCTCCAAGCCAGAGAGAATTGACACCACGTTTGGGCAGGGCCGGTGACGTCACACTACACCATGGCGAGGTGTTTATATACTGGCCCATTTGATCGAATGACAGACAATACCACGAGAGGCCTGAACAATTCTATGAAGAAGGGAATAACTCAAGCTGACGTCTGACGTTTATTTCTCCAGAGATGAAAAAGAACTACAGAGAAACTCCGACAAAAGACAACCTGGACCGATCCTCAACGGAAACCCCTGAGTGCATGCGATATCGCAAGGACCAAATCAGGAAATTAGAGGAGGAGTATGAACAAGTTAAGGACGGGAGGAGGGTACAGGAAGACCCGATGTCTGACGAGGTGCGATATACCGTCCTCGAGGTCCTGAAGAATCAATTTGCAGAGCTGTATGGCAGGTACCAGTGCCTCCCGATCATCTTGGACACCCCGGGGAAGAATGCCCGCAAGGAGAGCTTGGAGGCTGCCTTGAATCAAATTGAGAGCAACATTAACCTCTTTGAAGGCTGCAAGACCATCTTCATAGCCAACAGCCCCATGGAGATGGACAGGCTGGACAACAAGGTTATGCACTCGGGACTTGTATACAAGTACATCAGGAAAAAGGACTACCTGCAACTGCTCAGAAAAACCGTCCAGTCTTTGGAGAGCGAATATCACACCGATATTAAAGAGAGGAGGAAGCATGAGGCTGACAGGCCTGAAGATGAGCGGCAGACCATCCTCCAGGACCTGAAGAGCAACTATTCTCAGCTGTATCATCAGTACCAGTGCCTCCCGATTATCTTGGACACCCCAGGGAAAGTGGCCCGGAAGGAGCGCCTGGAGGCCGCAATGAATCAAAAGCAGAACGACATTAATCAGTTTGAGAAATATCGGGATGAGCACCCCGAGTGAGACCTGACGACTTGAATCTCGTGAATACGTGAAGAACAAGGACTACGGCGAAGCAAGCAGCGCAAGAAAAAGTCCAGAATCAACGACATTAATCAGTTTGAGAAATATCGGGATGAGCACCCCGAGTGAGACCTGACGACTTGAATCTCGTGAATACGTGAAGAACAAGGAATCTTATGTTAAAGAATGTATGAAGTCCACCTCAACCGGCCTGAATGAACCGGAGGGAGATATTGAATAAGCTTTCGGGCAGAATAACTCAAAGTTCTGTATTTGAGCTTTCATCTTGAGAGATGAGAGATTCCAGAAGACCATCTTGCCACACTAATTGACGAAGACGCCGGCGGTCTGTCCGGCCTACGACCACCACAACAGTCTGGACAAGCCTCCACACTACGGAGAAATATATCCTGCCTGCCATGGGGAATGCAATATTCCACATTCCATGCTTTCTAATGTCACCTGTACTAGTGGGCACCTGGACAACTGGGCACCTAGGGACATGTAGGCACCTGGACGAGTGGGCAGCTGGACAACTGTCTAACAGTGGTGAATACCGATCTATAAGCTCACGGTGCATTGCGGATGCAAGGCATTGTGAGCTTATACCTCGTAGATGTGAATAGATAGTACGGAGCAGAGCGGCATAATTAGACAGGACGGGCATAACGAGCCTGGGAGAAAACAAAAAAAACATGCAAGAACCGTGTGGCACCACAGCCGGATGGGGAGCCATGACATGCCACAACAGGATTAGACACCCTGAGAAATGAATGAGGGAAATAGATGATATAAGTCTCTACGTGAGACAGCATCTACTGTGAATAGTCATCAACTAAGATGTGTTAAACCCCTGAAAGCAAATGCATTGTTAGCATAGATAGTAGAAAGGAAAATATGATTCACTTGATTAAAAATACCGGAGGAGCAGACTACTGAAGTGGCCATTGTTTTTATTTATTTCTTTTTTGTCCCAACTTAGACCCAGGGCTTTTTTTGTTAGACTTGTGAGCTCAATTTTTTGAGAGAGCCCAGTTATTTATTGTCACCATTCTTTATTAGTGGGCTCTCTTGAGCTTCTTTTTGTTGTTTTTCTCCAAGATGTCAATCTCGTTCGGAATAGCCGGGACTTGTGTAGTTTTTTTGTAGTCTTATACTTCTGAAATATTTTAACCTGAGTATTTTTTATTAGTCATGTTTTCAGCAACCACAACCAACTTGGGAGAGCTGAGGTAGTTTTTGAGCAGTGCTAACCACTCCAACGTGTAGCTTTTACTGTGTTTGTCTATCCATTTTTTAATTGTCTTTTGCAACAATCCAGCGCATCAGTGCATACAGTAGTAGATCATCTATTCGAGGGGGTGATGGGTGGGAATTACATAAGAAAACTACGTGTCCCTATCTGACATTCAATGCTTTTTTCCAGCATCAACTTTGAAATGTCCGTGCGTGTGCTTTCATTATTGTTATGCAAACAATGACCATCTATCTCAAAATGTCTTCTCCATACCTGACATTGTTTCTATAGTAATTGTGTTAGTACCGACACACTCATATATTTTATATAGCCTAGGATTTACACATTATAGACATAAAATTAAAGTTGTTTCTCTACTGAGTTATTCAAGATTTCCATTAAAAGCTTCACCTGTTACGTGTTATAAAGCAATATGAGTTGATTCATACACAGTTATGGGAGTTTGAACACGTACGGTATATGGCTGAGGCATATATTATGCCTCAGCCATCACAATGATGCATTTTACTCACCTCTTTATTCACCACCTTTCCTATTCCTAAATCTCTGGTATAGCCTATCTATCTCTTTATATCAAACTAAATGTATCATCAAGTACAGTCATTATTACTTGCGGTGATGTAATGGTGATGTAATTAAGATAATAGGTAATGTATGTACATGTGTATCTGTGTGTATATATATGGGTAGGAATGGTAGAAGGTGATGTAACTAATCAATCATTGACTAATGATGGTAACGTAATGAAGATATGACTAGATCAGTAGTGGGCATGTAAAAGTAGGCGGGGATCACAATAGTGGTCCTTTATTGACTGTTGATGATGACGTAACCAATCTGGGTTCCCAAATCCTTTATACATAATTTAAAATGTTCACAGTGTCACCATAATCATTTATCTGTAGTGTTCAGGAGATAGGGGTCAGGAGTACTTGTGCGTAGGGTTCGGGAGTACTTGTGCGTAAGGGTCGAGAGTAATTGCGCTCTGCTCGCGCACAAGTAGGCCATGTATGGACTACTTGTGTGCAATGCGCAAGTTGGCACTCAACAGAGTACAGTTCTAGACAGTTGTTCTACTGAAATCATCGTAGCAAGATCATGATATGCTGAGTATACACGGAGGTCTGGTATCGGTCGAACCCAAACATTGTGATGACAAGGTGAGCTAAATCCCCCCACCATAATGTCTATAAGATGGTTATGCCCGTGATTCGTGCTATGTGAAACAGATCCTACTGTGACAGATCATGTTTGTTGCAGTACGTTGCAGGACATGGCTGCCTACAGTGTGTTGCTTGAATGCTTGCTGTGTTCCACATAGAGTGTTTACTGATGCACACACGCACACATGCTCCTTTCATGTGCACTTTGGGTTAATCAGATGGTGGATCAGACAACGTGTGGTGTGCTGTTTGTTAGATTTCTCCAGGGAGTGGACAGTACCTTCTGTGTGTAAATAAATAAATTGATTAGATACATAGATAAATTGCACAGATATCATATGTCATGTTTCGTCACATTCTGCATTTGTGGGGAGAATATATATTGCTATAAATGCTAGGGTGACCAGATGTCCCCCTTTGCGTGGGACAGTCCCTCATTTCAAATACTTTTCAAGCATCCCACATATTGAGCCCCTGTCCCACATTGTGACTGGCAGGCAGGCATCCGTGTTCAAATGCCCTAATAGTTAATAGTTGGCTTTCTGTTGTAAAGCTCTCTCATTTTCTCTTTTCCTGATAAATGTGTTTTTAAGTCTGTTAAAATAACATGAGAAATATTCCCCTATAGGCTAAAACAGAGGTGCCACTATTCACACTCATTCCACACAGAAGGCCACATTGTATATTACTGTCGTATCAAAAATATCCGATGTTTTGAGCTTGTAGATCTGCTATTTTTTTCTATGTTTTAATTGAAATGAAGTTTCCTCACTTGTCTCACACATGCAATACTTATGTCCCTCAAATGAACAGTTTGGATCTGGTCACCCTAGGTAATAGATTTGGCTGCCAGTGGGAAACAGGCCTAATTATGTTAGCAGAGCAACTGCTTCAAGTGCTTCATTGCTCAGGCTCCAGTGGCTCAAAGGTCAACTGTATAATTCAATGCCTTGGGTGGCATCTTCTACACACTAGTGGATCTAGTAGAGCCACGATGGTGCACGTAGGTTTTATCTGGATAACACATTAAATATTTCTCATAGATATAATTCATAATAATAATAATAATTTGTCTGAACACATTACTCACAAAAAATAGCATCTTCTGTTTGCTGTGTTGCTGCCTGGCTGTTTGAAGTTTTATTGGGGCTTTGCTGCTGCCTTGGTCAGTAGTTGTCTAGCTGATGGTTAGTGGCTACTTACTTCATCTGAAACAGTCCGTGGTTGAAGTGGCTCAGATCTTCGAATCGGAGCGCTTTATTGCTGAAACAGTGTTCATCGTATGAGGCCTGGATGGTGAGGAGGTCACATCCGATGATGCGATCGGCTTTCCTAGCAACCATTCGCATTGCTTTTGTGCTTGAAGTCAGTACAGTTTCCATACCACGCATTACAGAAATCCGTCAGTTCGCTCTTGATGGTACCTTTGTTGAAGTATATCACTCATATCGCCCATGTCTTCAATCAACTGAGAGGCATTGTTGTGCCTTTTTCACCACCTGTTCAGTATGTATACGCCCCAGCCTCCCAGGTGAGTTTCTCAGTGATGTGCACTGCACTCCCAGGACTTTGAACCCACTCACCTCTTTTGTCTTGTCAGTATCAAGGGCCATGTTCTTCCCCAACACCATTGTGTCAGATTCTCCATCTCTGGCCGTATCACTGTAGTGTAGTGTCACAGATCCCATCCTCACCACCTGATATAGTTCTGACAGGAAGTCCAGACAGAACACAGCTGCACAGATTGGAGTTGAGCACTGGGCCCTTGAGTTTGGTGTCTAGTCTGACAGGGATTGTGTAGGCTGTGTGTGTGTGTGTGTGTGCTCTCCCAAAGTATAAATTGTGGGGCCCGAAAGGAGTTAGCCCAGTCATAATGTGGGCCCCGTTTGACTCATGGGGTCCGAAAATCGGACCCCACAAGTTTTTTTCATTGAAATGCAGTCTAGACACTCCCACTATGCTCTGGTGAAAATTTTAGGTAGGGCTTCACATGTGATAAATGGTGCGACTGTGTGTGTGTGTGTGTGTGTGTGTGTGTGTGTGTATGTTCTTCCGCAGGGGAGAGGTTGTACCTGCTCAAACTTCCATCCATCTGACATG
>OOFJ01089284.1:3593-17844 GCA_900323375.1 Benthosema glaciale
TAGGGCTCAGAATCCTGAGCCCGGGCTAAGGAGTTTCTATTAGGATGAGACCAGACTCACCCTCCAGGCAGAATGCAAAAATGCTGCCCAGCAGGGGGAGTCGGTTTACCCAGGCTAATCAGCTGCTGCAGGCTGCAGAAAAACAACGGTCCTCTTCCACCGAAGGCATAGTGCTTGTGTAATCCAATTCATAATAGTATGTTATGATGAATTGAACATGGTGGACCTTATTGTAAACAAGTGTAATGCTTTATGGTGTCGTCCACAGTTAAGTTTTGTTTTGAGTTGTACTGTAATTCTCCAAACTGTTAATAAACTCAATCAATCAATCAATGTTTGGGAAACTCAAATCTCCCTCCCATAGAGTTAAGGCTTATTCAGAGTTAGATTTTTCATGACCACCGCGACCACCGTAACGGTGGAGTAAAAACAGAGAGCAGGGCTGGAAACAGCGGTGCGGTGGTGGTGATGTGACGTCATGTTGTAGTTTTCGGTCGTCGCGGTGGTCATTAAAAATCAAACTATGAATGAGCCTTTACAGTATAGTATATAACATCTCACACGGATCGATGGAATAGTCTCGCTGATCTACAAGCTCATTACAAAAGTACTGTATTGCAAGGCTCTAGTAAAATGTAGTGCAAGGGAGGTTTTGGTTGGTTAAAATAAACATAAAAATAAATATTTTCATAAATTATTTATATTTTAAAATGTATAGTAATTAAAGTGCTATTCATAATACATTTTTAATGCTGCTTATTTGTTCTTTAATTGATGGCCTTCATGCCCTGGCACTCAAAGAATTGACCACACTAAAGGCCAAGTGGCCTTGCCCCTAAAAGGATGAAATTCCAGGCCTGCATAGGAGTCTGTCTTATTAGCCAGGCAACTATCCCAGAGGGCCAAGTGACAAGAAAAGCCTTGGACAAGTGGAGCACGATGTGGCTAAACAGAACCAGCACTACATACACCCACACAATTCTCAAATGTTTAACATATTAAAAGACAAAACCAAACAAAAATAACACCAATGAAAAAGAGGAGCAATTACCTCATGGCTACCCACAGTGCCCATGTTATATCCTTTTGTTGGATTGGCGCCATCTTGTGTTTGGATTATTATAGTACAATCTTGAAATCCAGAAACATTATGGTACATGACTCCTGTAAAGACATTACCTGGTTAATTTCCAAATCACAGAGACTCAAATCATGAACGCCAGGTGGACACCTGTGCTCCGAGGAGCACATCTTTCTAGTTTATAATGATTTTACTATTTAAAAAAAAATGAAAGCATAATTTCAGTCTTTTTCCCTCCAATTACAAAATAGGCAATTTGTTGGTAAATTAGTTATGATTTGGGCAAATGCGTATAGGTGTGCGTGGCAAACAATTGCTTACTATGACTCATCAAAAACGTACATGCAATGGCAAGGACTGACCACAGAAAGTGACAGACTAGACTTTATTGTTTTTTTTGTTTGTTGAATGTGAACTAGTCTCGTGTAGCCAGAAAATCCACAATCTCCAAATGCTATACTGTGTATAGTCTTGAATAGAGGGTATGAGCATGCATAACGTAAATGGCACATCGAGTGGCAAAGTTAATTAAATGTTGTTTAAAGTCATTTAATGCAATCAAATAGGTCAAGGTCAGAAAGTAGTTTTTTGCCACTCAGTGGGGCGTTCCCGCATAACGTCCGGGTATGATGATGTCATATCATACCCTCTATTACACATCACACTATTACACATCACAAACACAGAAAGTAAGCAGTCATCTGCTCGTAATTTCCGCTCACAAAAATATCATTACATTTCTTTTTGTTTTTCTTTCCCCCCCAATTTAATCTAAGCAGCAAGTTATATAATGCTTTGATTAGATTTATATTTATATATATATAATTTAGGACAAGTGAGGGCTCTGATGTTTTATGCTGCATTTGAAAATAGTGGGAGGCAACAGTCTGGCCCGCGAGACTAAAACGTGAACAAGAAGGCAGGCAGAAACGGCCGCTACAAAAATAAAAAAAATAAAGAAAAGCAAATACTTTCAACAATAAGGGACATCACACTGAATTTGGCCATTGAACCTGAACAAAGAGGCCAAAACTTCCAGACATGTCCAGTCATTGAGAGCCATCATCATCATCATCACAAAGGTGAGGGAGGCTAATCTTCAATGACATCGTCGTCGTCGTCAGTAAAACTACTACTACTACTACTACTGAACCGGTCTACTACTGCTAAAACCCGGCGCCGGAACCCTCGGGTTTCAGAGTCCACGGAGATGACAGAGTTGCTGCTGCTGTCCAACGACAGGACGCTCTCGTCGTCGCTGTCGTTCAAGCTGCTGATGCTGTGGGTGCTGTCCTCGTCGGGGATCACCAACGGTTCAGCGGCTGGCCAAACACACAAAAGAAGAATGTTTATTGTATTACATTAAACTAGGACCATTTCACTAACCTGACTCCGCCAGATTGCGGTAGTATGAGTTCACCAGTCAGTCTGTGTCTCATAGGAGGGCTGTGGGCAGTTCAGAAACCGTCCGACATGCACATCATCGATGGCGAAACCATGCTATGTAGAAACCGCAGGCTTTCTTTTCCCGGAAAAGTGCCAATGCGAAAATGGAAGCCATCGTTCTCATGATAATAAAAATATAAATATTTTTTCAAACGAATATTGTTTCAAAAAATCAATCTGTCTTAACGATGGTGCACATGGAGGACGGTTTCTGAACTGCCCACAGCCCTCCTATGAGACACAGAGTCGAAAAAAATAGTAGTATTTTATCATGAACATTAGTGAGGACCAATTATATGAAGATAGGTTGAAAAGTGGTGAGAAGTGGTCCTTTAATACCAGTAGAACATCCTGTGGCCCAACAACACACATTATTTCCTAAAAAAGTAATAACAACTGGGGTCTAAAGATCTTAGGTTTTTCAGGCACGCTGAGCAAGACCTACGCTGTAGAGGGCATTGCTGGAATTTGGCGGAAGTAGGGGGACTGTGGCTCAAGGAAATGACGTTAACACTTTTACAAATGTGTTTACATTCTCCGCGATTAATCGATTAATTAATCGCGGGAGCTCCCGACTATTCGATTTGGCCGAAGGGCAGTTGTTGGCATCTCTGCTTAGCAGAAATAGGGGGAAAAAAGGCTCTACATACATTTTAAAATATATTTTTTGTGAACGGAAATGACAGATTACTCAGATTTCGGGAGGTGTAGTTCCAGACTCCAGCATTTGGAGATTGTGGACTGGTTGTCTGGCTACGCAAGACTACATTCTCTATGAATGAAACTAGTGTTGCGAATGGTCGGAAAATATCGTATCCGGGGGGAAATACATCTGACGGACGTTCCGGCCCTACACTTCCGGCTATACACGCTCTGCCTTAGGTTGTGACCAGGCCTTTCTCTTCACAGGGAGTAAGGCTGGGGCCGAGGCTAGCTTTCATGTGGTCTATTCTTACATATGATTACATATTTGGGCAAGGCATATTAACATCCACAATAAATAATAATCAAATGACAAAACATTTGTTAAGAAAAACAGTTGCGGTAATTGGCCTACTGACCTACAAAGTGTGCACAAGACATTAGTTCACAAATTAGGTTACCTAGCATTCCAAAGACCGCTATTCCAACGCATCGTCATTCCGACGCGCAGCACTGTCCCTAACCTTAACCAGAATTAAATGTACTTAAAGAAACCCAACATCCAATGACAAAATCAGCTGCCCCGTTATTCTCTATGTTTAAACCCTCACATTGGCGGCAACATCCAGACTAGTCCCAACCTGTTATTGTCGAAGCAAGACGAGTAAGACAAGAAGAGACTGATCATTGAAATACAGAAATATCCAGAGTTGCAAGGCAAGCATTACAGGCAAGCGTGACTCGTGAGCATTACAGCTACAGGCAAGTATCACCCGTGACAAAGCTCCTGCCCGGTTTCTATACTAAGTGCGACCTGCGGTCACAAAAACACTTAGTTTGAAGATTACATTTTAATTCATCCACAACCACATCATATAGGCCTCAAGTCAAAAAGCCTTTTTCTACGACCGCGTTGACAGTAGAATTCAAATTCATCTAATATTTACGAACCTCCTCTTACCTTTCCTCTCTGCGACCAAGGCCTGACGCCTCTCTTTCATTTCAGGGCTGAGGTTTTCCACCATGCGTTCGATGCAGTTGTCCAGCGCCAGGCAGCGCGTCTGAGACGAGATTTCTCCTCGGCAGATGGGGCACTCATTTTTCTTCTTGCGCCACTCCCCGATGCAGCGCATGCAGAAGCTATGAGCGCAGTTCAGGTTGACAGCCTGTAAGATAGGGATGTCCAAAACACAGCATTGTCAGTACGAAGGAGGTGTTTGTGTTAACAGTCTTCACTCTTCAGGACTGCCTACAAGGAAAATACACTATAATTAAGCCCATGAGCCTTTTCTTTTACTAATCTTTCAAGACCCACAGAATATTTTGTTCTATGACAAACAAAACAACAAATATCTTTTCACCAAAAACTGGGAACAAGGCAGAGAACATCTGATCACTGTGTACTCTTCAAGGTCCTTGTATGTGTTTTGTTTGTTTAGTCTTTGTTCATTTTTGATGGGAATGGTCATATATGTGGGACAATGTGTGAATATGCTGTGATGGAACGATCTGTGTGAAACTGCAAAAAGTAAAAAAAACATGAAGCAAAGAAACAAAAACAAAAGACTGTTTTACCTGTATGAAGAGCTCTGAGCAAATGATACATTGAAGTTCATTCTCCAGGACTTCCGTCACTTGGGTAACTACTTCCTCTTTCTGAGCTTGTGCTCTCTCCTGTGGGAAAAGGATACAATGTAATGCTCATTAAGGCCAGAGTCAAAGCGTGGTTTGTCAGACTGTTGCAGGCAGCGGCAAATATTTCTTCTGCGGGCGTGGTCGGTTTCTTAAGACTGTTCGTGTCTTCATTGGTCCTTGATACTGTCAAGAACGCTTAGCTTGGCACTTCACTTCTATAATATTTTAAAAGAATAATATAGGCTGCTGAGGTTAAACTACAAAATTGTCAGGAACAAAAAAGAAAAAAAAGGCCCAATCCCAAATGCCTCCCTCAAGCCCTGAAGCCTTGTTGACTTTAGTGACATCAGCTGTAAGTGCTTGAGGGTGAGAGGCTGCAAGGGCTCCAAATTGTTGTGAAAGGAATGGGACAATACTTTGAAGATGAGTCCACCATGACACTTTGCATCATTAAAAAAAGTCCTTATTCACAGCCAGTGCTTCAAACATATATGTACACCAAAAAGGTGTAGGCTGAAGCTGTGGCTTTATTATGCCTACCCTATTTGAAGAGTAACTTTCTTAGTTACAAAACAAATAAAACTACATGGAGCTTAGTTTAACAAAAATTAAATCAATATACCGGTAGGCATCAGAAGATTTAGCATGAGATAACCAAGAATACAAAAATAATATGCAATCATACATACACGCATGATCTGCATATTTTCTGTATAAGTAGGCCTTTATGTAGACCTACATGTTTTCAGATCCATCTCTGCTTGGCCTTGACATATCTATTATGTCTATTTTAGTATTTAAGCTGATCGTTTTATTATTAGTTTTATAAATACACTTTCCTGTCCTGTGTGATAGGGGTTCTAATCTTAATCACTATAAATTGCATTTCCATATTATTTTACTTTGGTCATTAGTCATGTCTCATCACAGTTCCCTACTACAGAACAGTGAGAAAGCACTATTGTTTGTTGACATTCTAACTGCGATTCATTCATAACTAATTTGCATACTTAAATGATTGACGTTTGGAGGATCCCCCTCATTCTCCTGGTAACGCTATGAACTGTGGCTAATATTTTTTCCAAAGTCAACCAAAGTCAGCATCAACGTTGACTTACGGAGTGGGCACATAAAGGGGCGGGGCTGAGCCCTCGCTGATGTAATGATTTCAAATGGGACAGCCCTCAAGCCCTCACAGACTTCACATGAACGCGCAGCTAAGTCAGTGAGGGCGCATTGAGTCAGCAAGGGGGCGATTTGGCATTGGGCCATAGACTACAGAAGCATACCTTTGTCATTTGTAGCTCTTTGTCTTTGGCCAGGAGGTCATTGTCTTTGGCCAGCAGAATCTTCTGAAAGTCTTGTCGAGAGACGGTCAACTCCTCCATCACTTTCTTTTGCTATCGTGATTGCAAAAGAATGGAAGAGTTCAAATACGATCACCGCAATGACACACATTATGTACATACAGTAAATATTCTACATAAAGGGCACATTGATACGTTTATAATGTTTCAAAATGCTAGTTGAATTGTACCAAACTATTGGGTGTAGAATGCAAGTGTCACAGAAAACAAGGTGAATTACTGATTAGCCAAAGATAACGTGTTAAATAATTATTGCATCAATATGAGACTAATACATTTGAAATCTTGTCTCAAGGACACAGAGGACGAGGTCATCGGTCACTGAACCACGGTTCAACTATGCAAATCTTGCCCTTGTATAATAATACTTCAGTCATCTACCATCAGTGCTTCCCAAACTGTGGTGCGTGCACCCCTTGTGGTGCACGGGGGAAATATATTAACAAACAGTATTATGCCAATATAAGGCAAGTATATGCAGAATATAGCCTATGCTGCATATATATATGCCATATTCAGGTTGGAAATGTATATAGCTTATGCAATTTATATGTCCATGTGGGGGGGTGCGTCAGCTAGGTCAAGAGGTAACAGGGGGTGCATGCATGACCAAAAAGGTTTGGGAACCGCTGATCTACATCAACTGAAGCGAATACAGTATGCTAGGAGGTACAGCAATGACATGGTGAACCAACCAACTCACAGCACCATGCCTCCTGGCTTAAGTAATTTAATAAGATGATAAGATATCACCATAGCACAACAACATGTATGCTATTTTCAGTTTACCTCCTGCAAGGCATCTTCTAGCTGTTTTTTCAAAACATCCTCTTCCTGTTGCGATTTCTCTTCCTTTGAACAAAAGAAAACACAGCTTAAGTAAATGTAATGTCTATGTCTACTACTGGATATAGTAAAACATGCCACACTAATGATTTGTTTCACTGGTAAAATGAAATACTATGTATGCATTGTTTGAGGAAAAATATAAAACAGAAATCCACAAGGATCCATATGAATGAATAAATAACAGCCATTAAGACATTCAACCTCTGTAAATAACTTGAATGTTCCCCCATTACATATGGCGATGACAGTTCTGAAGTCAAAATTGTCAGTTTTTTTTTGTGACAGACATCACTCCTTAATCAAATCAGGCTCCCATACTATAAGAGGGCAAAGCATGTACGCAGAATATAAAATTGACGAGAAACTGGCATTTTTCGTTTACATTTTAGGATCATTTCAATTCAAAATCGTTTTTGGATGATGATGGATCAAAAGGCAAATTGTCCACATAATTACAGATTAAATTTCCTTAACAGACAAAAAAAAACTATCCTAGGTTCATTTTTATCGGCGCAAAAATTGAAAAGGCTGGGGGAACACATTGGCCTCTATGGTCTAGAAGTTAGAGTCAACCCTTCCAGGTGGGCGTCGCTCCAAATTATGTGACATAGTGCTGCACTAGGGGGGAGGAAGAGCCGGGGGCTGACGGACAGATCGGTGAGATCCAATCAGGGCGTTTGTAAATCTCTAGACCAGAAACCTAACACGTTAGCTCAGGCTAAAAAAACAACAACAACTAAATAAATGACCACTAAGCACCACAAAAGAAAAGACAGTACTACTGGCTCAAAAGGAACGTGTAAAAAACAGTTAAGGACAGTCTCACCGCCATCTGTTTCTTTGTCTCACTGAAGGACCTCTCCAACGTCTCCATCCGGCGCATCTTGGTGGTGAGCGTCTGCAGATGTTTCTGCAGCACGGTGAACTGCTCCCCTCTGACCGGGTCGCCCTGCTGCTGCGGCTCGCCCTTCAGCGACGCCACCTGCTTCTGGGTGTCATCCACCTGCTCCCGCAGCATCAGGATGTTCTGGCTGAACCTAACAGTCAAGGAGACATCACGGAGATCCAAAAGGTCGAGAAGCGGCGCAATGATCGCAGTGGGAGTTCCACGAACGCGCCTTACTATACAAGATAAGTGTATGATGGATTTAAGTCCCTCCCCGATCCGTCCTTGTCCAATGGGCACCTTAGCAGTGAGGGGACAAGACAAGAAAGCTTAACCTGCATAGCAACATTTGCTAAACTATTTGGACTGGCATTGGACAGTGGCTAAACCCCACCCGCTTAGTGGTAAATGGTGCATTTATATAGCACCTTTATCTTTATCTTTATTTACACATTCACCCATTCACACACCGATGGCAGCAGAAACCATGCAAGGCACCTACCAGCACATCAGGAGCAATTAGGGGTTAAGTGTCTTGCTCAAGGACACATCGACACTAACTTTGGGGGAGCCCAGGTTCGAACCGGCAACCTTGCGGTTGCCATCCAGTCACTCTACCCCTGAGCCACTGCCGCCCCCTAGTGAAGAGCTAATTGGCACAACATATGAGGAAATGAATAAAGGGTAAACAAAATGTATTTGTGAGATATTTGGCAAGCTTTTCGGCAGTTAGAATGAATTACATACCTCTGCAAACTGTCCAAATCGCAAGGAATGCTGGCGCCTTCTGAGCGTACATCCATCCCGTGGACATGTTTGCTCGAGGAAGAGAGCTGCGGTTGCTTCGTTCTGGCCCTCGCTTGCTCTTCCACCGCTGGGCAAGACCGGCCGGGTGAATTCTCTACGATAGAGCGTCTATAACGCTTGGGCTTCGATGAGGTGGACGGCTCGGTTTCATCGATAACGTTGTTGGATTTCCTCTTGGTCTTCTTGAGCACAGCGGGTGCATTCTCACCGGATACCTTTGCAAGGTACGGCGTAACGTCTTTCTTTGGGAGACAACTAACAATGTACTCGTAGTCGACGGTGCCATTTATTGGAACGCCGAGTTGAAGCGAGTCCCCAATCTGCAGGCGATGTGCTTTCTCCGCAGGTACGCGCTTTCCATTCACCCAAACACCATTGAGACTCTGGGGGAAAGTAAGTAAGCAAACATTTAGAAACATTTGCTTGATAGGGTCTGATATTAAGTTGAGCAAACACCAAACAAGAAATACAGATACCTTCTGGTCAGTCACTGTCCATTGTCCATCTTCCCTCTGTTTGAAAGTGCAGTGCAGTCTGGAGATCATCAGGGGGTTGATTGGAGATAAAAGTTGGTAGGTGACATTCAGTCCACGGCCAACAGTTATCTGTCCCATAATAGTAATAATAATAAAAAAACAAATTAATAAAATGGTGACACATACAGTAAGCACTGTACCTCAAATGGCGTGGTCAGCTTGTAGATCTGCTGTTTTTGTTTTAATTACACTGAAAACTGGAATTGTATTCTTAACCTATTATGACTCATAAAGCGCCTATCCAAGGTGCTTCACATTCACCATGCAAGGTACCAACCAGCACATCGGGAGCATTCAGTCAGTGTCTTGCCCAAGGACACCTCAATATGTAGACAGGAGGAGCTAGGATTCGAACCACCGACCCACAGATCATTGGACGACCTGCTCTACCTCCTGAGCCACAGTCGCCCCATGACAGGGTTTAGAGGGTTTACGTTGCAAACTTCTATGTTTGACTACAAGGTTATTATGTAACGTAACATAGAATCTACAGATATATTAGTACAGAAGGGAGGGAAATTTCCTCTGGCTAATTTTTTATGGATAGATTGCTGGATAAATTATATGGCTGGATAAAATACGTTTTTTTAACTATTTTTTTAAGATTACACTTTTATTAGCGAGGACGAAATGTTTTCATATGAGCTCTATAAATGTAATTATGTATACATCCAATACCCTATTGGGGAGACTTTGTATTGTACTTGATGAATTGAATACACAGGACCACAATGGAAACAAGCCTCCAGGTATTAAAAAAATAAATAAAATAGGCCTATTGGTAAACTAGAATAACAAGTCAACTCTAAGCAATAACTTTTTACTATATAAATACAGTAATATAAACATTTAGCAAGCTGTATAATACCTCTGAGTTGTCGACCAAGCAAAGCCACTCTGAATTCCTTCCCACTCGTTTCAGACACACTTCACGTTCACAGTTCTCATCGTCTTCGCCCGCTGAAGAATTAGACGCCACGAGTTCCACAGCGTCCATTTTTGTTTAACTCATTCTATTACTACATATAATAGAGGTGAATTATTGTTGAAGAGTATTTTTTTCAGGCAATTAATTACTGTCTGCTAGCGCTAACAGTTCATCCACGAACAGCTAAAGTTGTGATGATGTTATGTTTGGTAGAACGACGGCCATGTTAGTTATGCTGTTTGTCTCGCGAGAATGCTGTTGGCTGCTGGGTAGAGTTGAGGAGAAGAGGCACTAAAAAAACTAAAAGTTTTGGTTCTTTACGAATGAAGAATGATTCCGGGAAACTGAGAATACTATTTAACATGATATTTCAATATTTTACTTGGCCAATTTATACAGACAAAGTAATCTCGCCATAATCTCGCATCGGTGCTCAGATCCGGTCTAGAGCCCGCCCTACTGAATGTACACTTAATGATTCCAAATCACGCCCCGCCGGCGGGAACGTACATAGACAGTTTCCGTATCCGCTTCCGTAAAACCGGAACTGCAACATACAAAGCGAATGAATTCCAGTTTTGTGTCACTTCCCCTGAAAATGTACCACCCCCCCAAAAATAAAATAAAAATAAATTTAAAATAAATCATTATGAATTTTAAAGTAAATCGTATAAGCTTCCACAAGCCTTTTAGACCGGCTATTGTATTTAATTATGATTTATTTATTATTATTATTATATTTTGAAAATTGTATAAAGTATTGTCATAATTATTGTCATTGATTAAAGTATCCCAACATATAGCTATTTCTTTCTTTAATCTTTCTTTTGGTGGGGGAATAAATGTCCGTGTCCCGTCCTTTCGGACGACGCCTTGATAGAAAACGTTCGCAACCAACCCGTAGGTAGGCGGGACTTCCTTTATTTCGACGGATACAACATTCGGGCGAACTGTGTTGCCATGTCTGCTTGTTATAAGCGACTTTGGGCTTATTTTTCTGTAAAGTTGCTTATAAATATTGAGGCGGGTTCTGGCGTATTTTGGGGCTTGTTTGTGTAGTGTAGGCTACAAGTCGCTTATTTCCTAATGTTGCTTGTTTCCTAATGTTGTTTTAAACCAGTGGTTTACTGATTTGTCACACATCACCATCATGTCAAGGACCTCCAGATCCCTACATTTAAAAATATTTTTGTGCCAGGAACAAGTTTTGTGTTGTTGTTGTTGTTGAAATACTTTTTTCCCCATTTTTTCTCCCCATGATTGTTTTGAAAATAACAGATCTACAATGCGACGCGTTGTGAGCTTGTTGATTAGCTATTTTAGTAGTTGGTCAGGCTTCTTTTGGGCTTGTTTTGTCATCATGGACCCGGTTGCTTGTTTCTCTCGTACAATGTGGCAACACTGGTGAGCAAGCAGGCAGAATAGAAGGGCTTGGTCGGGGTATGGGGGATCACATCATCACATTCACCCGGTTCGTCAGACACCAGCTATCCGAGTACAGGCGATGCAGCAGCGGCTGTAAAACCACAGATCCACCGGCGATGATGCTTACATGAGAGAGAGAGAGAGAGAGAGAGAGAGAGAGCTGCAGCCTGTTGCTGTCCTGTCACCGCCCTGTGTGAAAATGTCCGATGTCAACAAGACCATCCAGAAATGGCATGCGAGTTTTAGAAAAGGCACTGACTTTGACTCCTGGGGACAGTTAGTGGAGGCTATAGATGAGTACCAAATGTAAGTTGGCAATCAACAACATGTGTATCATCATAACGCTCCCTGCAACTGGTACTATAGAAGAAGAAGAAGAAGAAGGCATGATGCTTCTGTTTATCTATGGATAATGTTACTCGTAGAAATGGCCAGTACGAGGAATTTAGGAAACAGATAATGCATGATTATTCTCGCCAAGTTGGCTTTGTTCTATAGTCAGTTAAATAATGAACCTATAACCCATCATGGCTTTATGTGTCAGGGGGTGAGTGCTACCCACTAATATGTAGCTCTCTGCTCCATCGCGTTGTGGACCATAACTACCAAAGTATGCATGCAATGTAAAACTACAGACGTGTACTACTTCCAGCAAAGTTCCTATAATGGTCAGGGACAACACGGCCTGTTTTTGGAAAATAATGTATTGTGTCTAGTCTTCCTCTGTCTAGTGCCGCCAGAACTCAGGAGTCATGCAGTAACACGAATAGGCCACATTTTCTGATTATTGAGGAATTGTAACCTCGCGGTACCATGAGAAATAGTGACTTTAGCGAGCCACACCCTCTCATTGTTATGGGTGGGGTTTACATCTATCTCTCTAGTGAAGACTGAAGAATGTCTGACTTTGAGTCAGATAAAATCATAAAGTACTAGTAGTATAGTAAAGCATAATTACACAGCCAATCAGTTTTAGGAAGCAGTGATAAAGTGGCAAGTTTGACAAGTTCTAGTAAATAAACTACACAAGTCAAGTGACAAATTACATTTCTACTAAACCGTATTTCGAGCCCGGTGCCTGCCTATAGTGCTTACTCACTGTGAACAGGAGGGGGCGCCAAAGAACATGGACACCCACCCACGTCAGGTTCCCAATGATTTCCAAGCTTCCATTAGAATTTAATAATTGGTAATTATTCTTCTAACCATTTACATTGAACACTTCTTCACCTAGACTAGCACGACAACTACAGAAAGAGGTCCAGTCAACAAACTCATGTGACTTCACTGAGGATCAAAAGGTACCTTTCATATAACATTAAAACAGAACATGGATACTGTGTGTGTGTGTGTGTGTGTGTGTATTATCGATATTCTAAGCACTTGTTTATTTGCCTCTTTTAGAAAACATTAGGGAAGTTTGCAACATGCTTGGAGTTGAGAAGTGCAAGTTTGCAGGTGTGTATGTCCCAGTATTCCCATATAAAAGCCAACCAGGCAGTCGCACTGCTCAGCAAGTTTGTTTTTGGTGACTTTTGATGCAGCTCTTGTCCAAATGTATAGCCTTTTATTATGCCATTTGTCTCATTCACAGTGCACACAGTCAAATGAGGAGTTCAAGCTAGAAGACCTGAAGAAACTGGAACCCAGTAAGTGTACTGGATTCTCAACTAAGCTCTCACAGTATCAATACTTCCATCACCATTGTGCTTTACATAATGTCCATTTTATTTGCTAAGGGTTGTCTCCTTTTGCCAATTATAGTTATTCAAAATATACAGACCTACAACAAAGACTTTCCTTTTGACGTCCAACCAGTGCCATTGAGGTAAAGGGGCCACTCCGAGCCATTGCCATGATTTAGCTGACTGCATAATTTTGTCTGTCTCTGGGAGCACAAAGTTACATTTAGGTGCAATTATCGTGTGAATAAAGCCTGCCATCTCTTTTTTGTCAGGAAAATCCTCGCTCCAGGGGAGGAGGAGAACCTCGAGCTGGAAGAGGAGGAGGATGCCACAGGAGGAGCAGGGTCTCCGGAAGCGTTCCCCTCCAGAGTGCCGGGTACTGCGCTGCATTTCAGACAGACCGTGGCGTGTCTCTTTCCCACTACAAAGAACTGAGCAAACCGCGCCGTGAAACATAATATTTCACAGGTTTTGGGTTTGTTTCCGTACCCTACTACATTTGCTCGTTTGCTCAGGAGGTGGTATTAATAACCCTGAGGATATAGTTATTAAAATAGCGAAAACATTAGATCTGATATTTTTGCGTAGCAATTTTGGTAACATATATAATACAGAACTTCACAGGTTCTCGGAAGTTTCACTTTAGACTCATGCATCTTACACTTGTGTCTTACAACCTCTGTGTGTCAACACAGCTCGCAATGCATTTCCAAAAAGGGAGTCATGTGGTTTGAAGAGACAAACGTGTTGCATGGTGGGTGTGTTCACTGTGTTTCTTCTGCCCTCCCCCACCCCCCACGACACAAGTTTGTGTCTTCAAACCACGTGACTCCCATTGGAAATGCATTGCGAGCTGTGTGACACACACCAAGGTTGTAAGACAAGTGTAAAAGATGCGCAAGTCTAAAGTGTGAATGAGACCTTACACTTTGTAGTTGAAACGAGCCAACAGAGAACCCACTTT
>OOFJ01089286.1:2911-13547 GCA_900323375.1 Benthosema glaciale
TATTATTTGAGAACTACTAGCATAGAAATAAGGTTTTTTCAGAAAACTTTCAGTATTTAGAAGGCATTTTTAGCATCGTTTTCAGGCTGAAATGGGTTAAGAGCCGAGGCGAGTCCATAAAGGCCTTCTAAATCAGTAGTTCTCTCACTTTGAAGCTCTTTCTAACATCCTCAAAAGCAGCAGATATACAGTAGAAGGTCACAGTAGCGTGCCACATTGTGCCGTGCTCTGAGCTTTCTTATCTCCCTGAATGTTTTGAATAATCAAACGCAAAAAAATCTACAAAGGCACAGAGGCTTTCCCTGCTTTTGATAGATCACTCACCTTCTCTCTCTCTCTCTCTCTCTCTCCACACAATTCCTGCTCGTGATGGAGGATACAAAACGAGCGCCGGGCATCAGCCAGTTCGTTGTTATTTGTACCGGTATTTATTTTCCTTCGCAGCGTTGGACGCGCGCTCGACTAGACGTTACTGAGCGCGTTGTAGGACAACTTCCAACGGCGACTCTGCCACAGCTGCTCTGTTTGTTGCTTGGTAGTTTTGCTCGTAGCTGCAGTGTGAATGCAGCAGAAGTGTGTGTGATTGAGAGAGAGAGAGAGAGAGAGAGAGAGAGAGAGAGAGAGAGAGAGAGTGAGAATGAATGGAGGTGGAGGGGCGATGGAGGCATGTGAAAAACATCAGGGCATGATTTGGGTTGGTTGGATTGAGCCTGATTGCGTGCCGCAGAGTCCGGATTAAATCTTTGCTCACTGCTGTGCTTGTCATTGTTCCTCTGCCTCTCAAAGCCCACTTTAGTCGGGTTGTCTTGGTGGAATTTATTTCTTCTAAAGAGCAACTCAGTGTCACATAAATGTGAGCAGACACGCTCGCTGCTGCTCCTCCCAGATCCAGCGTCTGACCTTTTAGCTGATAAAAAGCTTTCACACACACACAACAAGCGCCAGATCGCCCTGCTGCCACATTCTCAATCTCGGTCTCTTTCCCTTTGTGTCTGTGTGCGTGCGTTTGTGCAGGCTAGTCTGGGCCGCGAGATTCGAAAGGCTCTGAAAATCAGCGAAAATAGCAGATTTTTATCATTCTTTTTTCTTTTCTTTTTTTTTAACATAGCTTAAAACAGTAGAAGCTATAATATTGGTAGATCAGATTTCATATCCATCCAAAAATATTTGATGTATGAAGTATTGATTGCCGTTGCTGCTTCATCTCTCTCTCAACTAAGGGGTCGGCCTTGGCCTGAAAAACGTTGAAGACCCCTCTAGACTGCTCTACAGTCTACACCTGTATGAAGAAATCACGTCATAATATATAGAAAGTGTGTTGTGGAGATAAATAATTATACAAATAATAATTATTAGTATAATAATTTGTATAGTTATTGTATTGTTATCGTATAGTGGAGATCCAAAGGTGGGGTGGCCGCGGGAGCAGTGTCTTGAGTGTACAGGGTTTGATGAGAGCCCAGTTAGGGCGGGGCCTTAATTTCCGGGCCGGCTGCCGGGCGTGGGCGTGGCTGCACTAATAACTGTGATCCACATTTAGACTGACAGAACAGGTCAGCTCCATATATGGAGATCTAAGGGTTTGATCTAACTGTCAGATGTACAGTTGATGACAGCAGGGACCTCCATATATGGGCATGCCCAGATTTCCATCTCTGATGATGTCACGTGATGTCATAATTGATTGGACCCGACCGACTGACGGGAAATGCACGATTTCATAATAAATGCGACCTGTGGTCGCAAAATGGTAATATGGTGGGCAAAATAAGCTTCGGCTTCAGCCCGTATGGCTTTTTGGCTAAACAAATTGTAACAACTGTTTTGTTCACTTTAACCATTATTTTAAACTTTAGCTGTTGAAAAATAGCAGATATAATAACCGGTCTTCAAGCCCACGAGTCCCCATGTCATCTTGAACATCTGCAGATTTTCTTTGTTAATATTATAATTCTTTTGAAACTATTTCTGAAATATGTTAAAATATGTTGTGTTCATAGCATCATCATCATCATGTGGTCATAGCATGGGCTTGTAAATCTATTTTCTTTTACCACCCAAATAACGTGTGTCCTCCAGGGACCTGGACTCTCTCGGGGTGAAGAACAGGGCGTTCCTGGCGCTGCCCATAGAGGAGGTCCTCCAGACCCTCAACGACCTCATCGCCTACTTCAGGCTCCCGGACGCCGAGCTGGAGCACGAGGAGAAGCAGATCAAGCTGCGCTCGCTCAAACACCGCCAGAACCTCTTCAAACAGGAGGTGAGACCCCCGTCTGAAAACGTCTTGTGCCACAGCCAGACACCCCCAGATGAGAACTTTTTTTTTTAACTAATCCCCAGTGGTGGAAAGTATAACTAAGTGCCTTCGAAATCAGCAGTTCTCAAACGTTTTCGTTTGTTCAAAATTATACGAACACTTTCAGGAGTTAAAAAAAAAATGAATCAGACGTAGCTCGCGAGCTGTGAGCTTCCGTACAGATGTGCCGTTTGAGAAGTTCACATGCTCCTGCATCCTGCCGTCGGCAATTCAGTAAATTGTCAGGAGCAGAAGACTGTCAGTGAGAAAGAGCCAAGGAAGGTGTTATATGTTAATTCTATTCAGTTTCCCCGAATAGATTGAGTTCCTCTGCTAGACACTTATTTTCAGTAGCGAAGCGGTATAATTAGCAAGACTAATCGGTGAATAAATCCTGCTGGGAATGGGATAAATATGCATTTTTCAGAAAACCTTCAGGAAAAGTGTATCTGCTATATTTGTAATACATCAAATATCAAGAATCATAAGGAAGCTACTGTAAGAACCTAGCACCTGAACAGTAGAGAATCTGTACATTAAGGCTATAAGTATACACTAGAGTGAATCTAAATTACATACAGGTAGGTTAACACCACCAAGGGTGATAGTCACCCTTCGATGTGGAAGAGACGTGGTCTGTGTAATGTAATGACACCTGACCTCAGAGCTACTGTCCAGGGCTGTAAGCTAATAGAAGCCGTGGAGCCAGGGGTTCCAACTGACCTCGGAGCAGCCGTTCCAGGGCTGTAAGCTAATAGAAGCCCTGGAGTCAGGGGTTCCAACTGACCTCAGAGCTGCCGTTCCAGGGCTGTAAGCCAATAGAAGCCCTGGAGTCAGGGGTTCCAACTGCAAAAGAGGTCATTTCACTAAGTACATCCATGAGGATGTGCGTGAGACAGATTTCGCAGCTAACGTTGCCAATTGGCACGGTGCAAATGGCAGATCGCACAGTTCTTTGCACCGCGTCAGCGGTTTTGGGGATACAAGTCTAAAGCCTAATTCCTGCTCGCTGAGAACGGCACACGCGTTGAGGACTCGCGCGCCGTCGGCTATTCTCGGGCGCGAGGCACCGTTGGCTCAGCCTCTCGATGCTAAATTACTGCCATCACTTCTAAAATGTCAACTTACCTCTCCGGCTGCCTCTGGCGTCAAAGTCTAAACTCCAGGCTCCCCTAGACTCAAACAAACATCATTATCTCCCTTATGTCGTCAAGGTTCTAAAGCTGCGATTAAATTAACATAAATACATAAATACGTAAACAGAATATGTACACGTTTACATAATTGACACTGGCCCACACTACGCTGTCCTCGCCGTCTCTTGCACGTCATCGGGTCACTTTAATATTTCAGCAATTCATCTCTCAGCCCACTTTCAGATCTTATTATATGGAAATGCGTCCCCCCCCAAAATAGTGCTCTCCCATCTCGGCCCCTCATTAGCATTTCGAAGGTCAATTTGTCACGGCCGACAACTGACTAAGGACTTTTCCTGCGAGCATAAATCACTTGCAGTTGCACCTTCCTGTTCCGAGGCCTCCTCTTAGCATACCTGATCACTAGAGATACTTCCCTGCGATATAAATCACCCTCGACTCCGCCACCGGTGGGACTTCTGGGAGAGGGATTGCACTGAAGATGGCTGACTTTATTGACTCATATTTCACGAATGCATTGTGTTTCTTTCTCCACAGCATATCATCGCTGTCGGGTGGAAACCCTGTATCTCCGTACATTTTTGAGGGGCGGTATCCCCATCCTATGGCCAGCTTTGTGTGTTTGTGCGATACCCCATAGCGATGATTAAGATTGGCTGAGCACGGAATGTGATGTACTGTATGATGATTAGAGCAACCTGCTTTGTTGCTCAATTTCGTCACCTCATCAGGATAAAATTCAGTATAAAATGTGTGCTTATAATTTTTATTTGCACATTTCAAGTCTTATAAGTCTTATATATTGTCTCTAGGCTTATAAGCTCCCTTAGACTCCAGCTGTCTTCTTTTTTAACATACAATGTGTTCCCCTGCATTATTTACAATGTATTGAAGCTGATTTAAAAGGCAAGATAGATTGGGGGATCGTGCCTGTCACAATTTATTTAATGACTAAAAGGACGTGGTTCCTAATAATTTGCACATTGCATGTACTTAATGCATCAAGTACTGCACAGTTCACCCAACAGCGGTAGTTCTCAAACATGGGGGGGCGAGGACCCCCAAATTGCACCTAGCGTGGACCCCCAACTGAAAACGTATTGTGCCAGCCAGACACCCCCAGAAGAGAACATCTGTTTCTCCAACATCTTCAACACAGCAGATCTACAAGCTAACAGCAGCACAAAGTGACGCAATTAATGTGAGCTTGTAGATCTGCTTTGGATAGCCAACCTAATAAATGCATGATGAAGTGAATAAAACGTGTCACGCTGTGACACCTCGTGGCTTGTAGATCTGCTATTTTCAGAGCGCAACAAATAACACCCGAGCGCAAACCAAACATATAATGACTTGTCTTTTTTAGTCCTACTGGATCTCATCTGCGCTAGTCCCTCGCTAACATTTTAGTCCGTTGACGACATTGTCTGTTTATTTAGTCCGTGTTTCAGTCATCCATAGTTTTTTATTTCGTTTTTGTCCGCGAAAAAAAAGGTAGCCGACGGACACTTTTCGTCATAGTTTTCGGCAGACGACGTCGACGTGTGTGTGCGTGCGATCATTGTATATATATATATACGTCTGTGCTCCGGTTCCGTCCACAGGGCATGTTGAGGCTGGTGTCCCACTGCATCGACCGCCTCAGCGTGTACAACAGTGTATATATATACGTCTGTGCTCCGGTTCCGTCCACAGGGCATGTTGAGGCTGGTGTCCCACTGCATCGACCGCCTCAGCGTGTACAACAGTGTATATATATACGTCTGTGCTCCGGTTCCGTCCACAGGGCATGTTGAGGCTGGTGTCCCACTGCATCGACCGCCTCAGCGTGTACAACAGCGCCGCCCACTTCAGGGAGTGTGCCGGCCCGGAGGCGGGGGCCGCCTGGAAGGACATCCTCAACCTGCTGTACGAGCTACTGGGTAGGATCCGCATCCGCACGCAGCACTGGTGGGATAGAACGTTTAACTAAGTGTAGCAGAGAGGCAGCCTCTGCCTGATGGCCTCAAAGTCTTAATATCTGCCCCCGGTCCATAGGGGTATCCCTTTGGGCTAGCGGTTAAGATGTTGGACTTTCACGCGGGAGACCCGCGTTCGAATCCCGGGGCGTTACATAAGCACGTTCACTTAAAGATGGAGTGCCGTGATTTTTCTCCCTCCTAAAACATGATCATCAGGTACTATGATTGTACTAGGAGGAAGATTTATTTCCAAAAAGTGTACAGAAAGTGTTAAAATTATGTTTTTATGTGGCCACACCCACCAGTTCATTAGGTATGCATGGTTTTCACTTTAGAACCACCCACCTGAACTAAAGCCTCGCCTACAGCTGTTCTTGTATGATATTGTGGGAGGGGTTAGGGTTGTGATGTCACTAAAATGGTGTTATTTCAATTGGGCCTTTTGACCAAAGGCTTTCAGATTTCAGGAAGAAACCAACAATACACAGGGAAGACATATTTGAATATTATAACCACACCTGGGGGTGTATTAGAGTAATGTTACCTCCATAGACACATGCAAAACAGAAAAAGTACAAACATCATGGCACTCCATCTTTAAAACGGTTGCTATGACAAGTTGACAGCCGGTATTATTAGGATCCCAAGTTGCATCGTTCTCAAGTAGGCCGGTACACAGGTCACGTACAGGTCTAGTATTAGTAGTATCAATACATTAAACGCCATTGACATTGAAGGAAAAACTTACGTCATATTTAAACGACCAAATCTGCTAAATTATGGCACATATTGTTTTCAGATGGTGGTCCACAGCCAAATCAGATGTGTGGCCTTTACATGAACCACTGATGCAGTACCCTATGCCATGTGGGCACTTTATGATTAGGAACTATTAAAATGACGAGCAAAGGTAATTATTATTATAAGCTCCTAAATTCCAGCTACTGCAAGGCGAATTTTCAAGGAACCATAAGTAGCCTATATACATTTAAAATACTTTACATAAAATAGTTTGTTATATACTACAAACGTATGTACATTTTATAGGTCTTGAAAACTCAAACTCCATTTCGTCTTCATCTAAGTACATCCTGGTCACGACTGATCGAGGAGTAAAAACGCAAGCATCTCTGGAATATGCATTTGCATGCCACACATTGCCTATGCTATGTTCTGTCAAAGGAAATACCATGGCTCAGTTATGATCAAAAGAGCCTAAAGCATCACACGCATAATGCTGCTACAGTGGCATGTGCTACATGAAAAGCAGGTTGCGAGTTTGCGACTGACAGTTTGACAGATGAGAAAGTCCTTCATTCAACGAAGTGACATTAATGTTCATGCAGCTGAGAGCTGTCGGATTATTGAAACTTTCCCCCTTTGAATTCTTTCTGCTTTACTGTACCTGTGGTTAGTCATCCAGCATGCAGTTATTCGAGAAGCAAAGTAATCCCAGTAAATGTGGTATAGCACAGTAGTAGCACAGTGCCACACTGAGGAATTCAGTTTCTCTGGAGGTTGTGTGCTAGCTGGCTTAACACTACACAGCAAAGGTCGCCTAACCCTAACCATTCAACTCGAGGGTAAAAAAAACACCCAAATCTAACAGGATTTTTCTGTGTACAGTAAGTAGCCTTTTTTTACTAATACTAATGAAAATATACGATGGAACGTTGTTGTGTTGTGACGGAAGTGTATGTTTTGTACTCGGACCGCTTTGTGTGAAACACCCAGGTCCCTTATTTAAGTGACACTACTACACAAACTTTTTAGATTGAGCTGAAGAAGGCCCCAGGGCCGAAACGTCCTATTGTTGTATGCTGTAACCGCTGCTGGGGAAATGAAAAATAAATGAAACACGAAATGGAACAACGTGAGTGCTGGTTTATTCTCTTTTTTGAACAGTAAGTAGCCTGACATACATGGATTCCTCTGTCTCTGTCAGCAGACGCACAGTTGGCATGTGATTTCTTCCAATATATCCGGGTGCACAAACCACTATTTACCAGCGGATTCGTATGTTATCTTGTAATTAAAGGACGAAATCAACCGTTATCAGGACGTATGAATGTGGCCAATATTCGCAATGTTTGACATGCTTGCGTTTAAGGGTTAGGTTTGGGGTTTGGGTTAGTCGTATGTCAAACATCACTATCCCTACCCCAAACTCCTAACCTAACCTTAACCGCAAAAAGCATGTTGCAACGCTGTTGTTATTGTTGCAGTCGTTTCCGCGGCGCCTCCGTGTCGCCGCGTCATGTCATATAAAGCAAATGTTCCCAGGGGAATACTGGGTTTTCCCCAGTATGTGCTGATTTTCAACATTTCCTGAGTTAAGGGATGATAACATCCGAAGTGGGTGAATTTACAGCTTGCTTTCGATTCATGATGATGATCCTATTGCTCAGAGGCGTGAGCAACTCAGTGACCACAGTTTCCTAAACGCACGGCATACCTTCTCCACCGATACAGACCCAGGGGTTAAGTGGCTTCATCGATGGATGGCACCTTGGTGCACCTTGGTTCCAGCCCTAAGCTCTTCTGCCTAACCTTGAGGTCACCGTTGCACACAAATAGCCTCCGGTAGATGCCAGATGGGAATATTTGAAGTCGGAAGTACACCATTGAATGATGCTGGCGTTGCTTTGTTTTTTCAAGCTTTCATGCATCCATTAGCTGGTTTATAGGCTCTCTTACTAAATAAACGATTAGTTGGTTTTGTGCCAACTCCAAATAGACATGTGCGGCAGGGAAAAGGCTGTCAAAGTAAATAGAGAATGTCATCGTTAACCCATTTAGACCTTAGGTACAAAAAACCAACAAAAAAAAGACGTGTATAGCAACAACTACATAGACACAGAGATAGCTGCCGGATTACATATACGTTACAACAGGCCTAAATGGACAGACCTTCTATACAACTGCTGAAGTAGAAACCATTTCTAATTCCATTCCAAAGTGTGGGACTCCATAACACACACAAATTAAGTCCACATACATTCAATGCAGCACCCATAAAGAACAAACTTGAGGCAGAACTCAAAAATGGCCAGTTGTCACTTTGCCTTTATTCGACAAGCTGGACACCCCACCACCACTGTCAAGGGCTATAGTGTTAGCAAAACAGTAACTGATTACTGTGAAATTATACAAAAAATCTATCAATTCATAATCATTCAGCACATTGCGGTGAATCACACAATAAACCAACTGCTTCCTTGTTGACATCTATAACTATTTTTGAAAGGCTGATGATAGTCATGTAAATCTGAAACAAATTAACCTAAATATAGTGCCCCCCGATTCTGGCGGCAACCTTCAGCGAAAACAGCAGATCTACAAGCTCACTTGTAGATACGCTGTTCTCTGTGAAGACATGAAATGGTGTAGATGCAAAAGGAGGGGGGGCTTTACAGCGTTTAAGTGGTTAATGTTTATGGTAGAGAGAAAAAATGAAAAAGGACTGCCCATTGACTCAAAATACACCAGAGACATTCCACAACAAAACATTGACACGTACTGTAATTACGTACCATGGGTCATTGTCATTGTCCAGTGGTCAACAATTGTGTCACAGTGCATGTTCAAAACAATTGAATAATAATAATACTGTGGCATGCACATGACCATCTGTTCTGTAGTGTACTACATACAACCAAATAATACTGTTGAAATTCTGAAATGTGACCGGCTTTCCCATCTGATGCTTCACGTAATGTACAGTAGAAGAGACCGTTGTAAGGCCGATTTATAGACATCGTAATGATTGCAAGATGTGTTGAGTGCAGCTCCCCTTGCGTCCGGACGGCTGCGCCCCAAACAGGGTTGCGCAGAGATTTTTTAGAGATGTGTGGCCTGAAATTCCCTAAACATTTGGAGATAAAGAAAAATACCACCTGTAATATATTATATACCCTAGGGTTACCCTTCTGATGTCTGTGTGTGCACAACCCTGGCACCCATGACTGTCACTGCCCTGGTTTGACAAACCGACCTGGCAGAGAGCTACGCTTGGAACAAACACAGTTGATTCATTATTATTAATATTATTATTACTACTACAGTACCTACTTAGTCCTTTTTCGCTACATGAAACGCAGCACCGTCCCAGAAGAGGCTTGCAGTGAGATGGTGGAAGGAGAGAAGGGGTCGGGTGACAAATTGAGTGCGATAACAGTCTTTAAATGGGATTTCAATGAGAACAGACACCGTGGATGTATGGGGCAGGAAGTACAGAGATCAATACACGTTAAGTAGTGTCTGCTGTCCGGTCTTATGCTGTGTGCGTGTGTGTGTGCGTGTGCGTGTTGTGTGTACACAACTCATTTGCTGTTCCATGTGGGTTATTCTGAGTAGCATGAGTACTGATATCATCCTGCCTCGAGAGGAAGCTAAAGGAACGCGTCATTTCCTTTAATTGTTTGAAATACAATCATTCCATTTTTAAAAACAATATACTATGCACGGGAGTGAGTCGTCAAGAAAAAATATCCAGTGATAAACAATGACGACACACGGGGCAAAAACAGAAGCATAAATAACTAGGACTAGGATATGCAAATAAAACAAGACATTCGTATGAAGCAAGAGTCATTGTTGCCTACATCTGTAACACATTTTAAATAGATTCGATCTCAGCGCCGTCATTTGTGCTTCCTTTGTTTTATTACACATGTGCTACGTGTGCAAGATCCCTTCTTTTGCTGACTGGCGATAAAAGTGGCCTGTCGACATAGCGACCAAAGTAAAGGGAGAAACGGGCGATGGATCAAAGGATGCTTGTGTGTGTGTGTGTGTGTGTTTGTGTGCATGTGTGCGCAAGGTCTACTGGGGAAGGAAAGCAAAAGACACAAAAAAAAATCTGCCGTCTGATTCTGGATCAGTCAAAGTTTTTTTTTTTTTTTTTTATATATAAAAGTCCTGTCATAAAATACAATGGCGGCGTCAGTCGCCACTTAATATACGCTCAATCTCTTCCAGTCTCCTCAGGGCGGCCGCCCTTTTCTTCTCTATGTCTTTAATCTCTTTAGTGGACTTGCTTTTAGTCCGCTTGTCGGCCTGCTGCTGGCCACTGACCGAGGCCTCCAATTGGTCCGCGCCCACGCCGCCCAGGCCCTCCTCGGCAGAGGATTTCCTCTCATTCTTCTCCTCCCTGGCGGTGCCCCTCCCATCCTCCTCCACCGCTTCCTCCGCCGTCCGCTCCTTCCCCGACCTCGGCCTCC
>OOFJ01089408.1:3225-13449 GCA_900323375.1 Benthosema glaciale
ACACGCCGAGTTTGAAGTTGATCTGTCAGACTGTTCTAGTGATGTGCAGCAGAGAGCCAAACAAACAATGCACGGGCGCACACGCACACACACACACACACACACACACACACACACACACACGCACGCACGCAGAGATTCCCTGCATTTATACATTTTTGAAAATGTTTCATGTTTAATTCTATTATCATCAAATATTTTATGACATTTGATGACAAAATAGGTTGAAAATGTTTTGACAGAAAGACACCAGCTCCCAAATGTTACACATTCTGAAGCCTGTGAAAGTGTCGTCGTCCCCCCACACCCCACACCCCCCAAACAATGAAACTATTCCAAGCATGACAGTGTTAAGGAACATTCCGTCTCTTAACTGGTCTAACCTAAGGAGACGTGCCATGCTCGTGTGCTTCCGTTAAACCCTGGGATAATGATGTCACACCTGCCGAGTGGTCGAGCATCTCACTGGGCCGAGGAATACAATATCACAGTAAAACTGTGCAGTGGGTTGGGTTTCGGACACGCACTCGTAAACGGCCTCTCTGTGGTGAATCAGTTACCCTTGATCAAGTATAAAGCCTGTGTCTCCCGAACATTGGTCTGCGAGACTGGCTGCGACCCAGTTTGGTGGTATTTCTAAATTTACCAATTTTAGATTTTTTAGATTTTGTCTTAGTTTTTTTTCCTAACTTGAGCACTTTACACTAACTGCAGTTTTTGAATTTGAATCATGTAACTGTTTTGGACACTGAGGTTTGCAACCGACAGACGATATATCTGCATAGAGTGCTTCCAACTTGCCCAAAATAGGTGGAACATCTTACATAATTTTATTATTATACGCGTTTTACTGAAAAGAGACCAGAGACAAGAGGGTGGGGAAACCAGTGAATTAGCGTCCTCAGGTAAACTCTGAAGTGATTGGCTGTGCCATTGAAGTGCAGAGAAGAGGCCCTTTGCTTGTGCATGCTTAACAAGAGAGGCTGACACGTTGGATAAGTGCTTTCTGTGGTACTGCTAGTGGTTCTCAAACCTTCCCATGTCAAGGAGCCCAAAATTAATGTGTTTGGACGCGTAACCCGCTCTTGAAAACGTTTTGAGCCAAGTGTTTGAGTGTTTCAAAAGATATTCCAAAATGTTCCACATTCTTTCAAGATGTCTTTGAAGATAGCAGATGTACAAGCTCACAACACATTGCATAGCGAGCATGTAGAGCGGCTATTGTTAAATTGCTGTTATATATGGTTAAATCACTTAAACATATTTTTATACTATATTACTGTCACTACTTTGTACCCCCTGGATGTAACTTCCCCAAGGACCCCTGTGGGGACTTGAACAAATGAATTGAATTGAACCGATTAATTGTAGCATTATTATTTAAAAGAAATCGCAAGAATATCTTTCAGTGACATGCAATGTGCATGTGAGATGAAGGAACAGTGTGTGAAGTATTTACGAGTAGCTGAATAAATAGATGATTATGAGTAAATGTTTGCATGTCAAGTATGACAAGAAAATGTACAGGAGGTACATGCAAACGCATGCTGTATACTTATGTTTGCATACAGTACACATCTCCTGTCCTCTCACGTCAGTAGTGTGAGAACTAGAAAGGGGCGCTCCGTGTGGAGCATATCTCCACCAGGTTGGGTTGCCTAACCAGGGCTGTATAAGTTGTGGGTTGCAGTGGCCAAAACTGCAACGTTGCTGAAGGAAGCTGCGGATTTTGATGGAGTTTGATTGTATGCCTTCATGATGCCTTTTTTGTGCATCTGTTGGTTGGTTGTGGAGTTGTTGTGGAGAAAGAGCCTCTCGTCTTCAGCACTTATTGGAGGAATGTGGAGAAACGTCTAATGTTGAAAGAAATGTAAACAATATTTGTGGACGAAACTTATATATATAATAAGTTATAATTATATATAATATAGTTTCTGAAGTGCAAATCCACCGAAAACCACTAGTGTCTACTGGGAGTTATACCCGAAGGAACTGAAGGCAGAAATCAGTCGTATCTTTTTCGGATTAGTATCTTAGCAGCAGCCATCAAAAGAATCACTGTGATATATTGGTCAAACTGTCTCAACATTTCGGTCACGGGTAGATTGTTTGTGGCTACTCATGGAAGAAATAACATAACTTGAGGCCTCAGAGGAAGAAAGTCTTGAATAAATTGAACTCTGCTACGTCAGTTATGATTTGAAGAGATTTGATGTGTCCCCATCCACCCTTTTGTTGTTTGTTTTATTGTTTATTTTCCATGTGTCATTCATAAACAGTGTGCATTGTAAATATTTGACTGTTTGCATGTTGGTCTATGCCAATAGTCTTTAAAACAATCAACAAGTATATCGATTCATGATATTAGCCCATTCTATTTGTACCGATTTTTCTTTTTTTTGTTTTTATTCAAGGGGCGGCTATGAGGCGGGACCCCCCTATCGCTATAATGTGTTTCGAACATTCCAAATATGCAACATTAGTGTTATATGAAAAATGAAATTGTTTCAGAGTTCACGTACAGTTTCTTGGCAGAAGCGTTGCTGCAAGACTTCCCCGCCTAAACTCGCTGCAGACTCTAAAAACCCCGGCGTTGAGCAGCGCGGTAGTTACTACATCACAACAATGAAGCCATCTCAGCCAGACGGCCTGTATGTGCACATCTGTTGTTGGTTTTACATTATTGTACTCTTTCATATGCAATCCCTCGCAGTTCGCAGAGGATAAGCTGTAATTGGGGAGACAACTGTAAAATGCTGATCAGTTGCCCCGCATTATAAAAACCATATGACGGCAATGATAGAGGCCCCGCGTCCGTCCAGCCAGCCAGCCCGTCCGTCTGACTGAGTGACTGGGGGCTGGGATTCGGCAGACTGGCCCAGTCCCTGAGGGGTTCTGACGGCTGACGGCTTTGGGGGTGGCGGCGGGGATGGAAGGGGGAGGCGGTGGATCAGGAAAAGAGGTGGCTCTCAGAGCAGTGGAATGTATCATTTAGGCTTTGTCGTATGACGGGGGCGCACGCCGAACATAGCAGAGGATCTGTAAGCGCACGCCGCATCGTGTCTGTGGCGCGCCGTGAGCTTGCAGATCGGCTATGTTCGGTTCTTATAAATCAGACTGTAGAAAGGAAAGCCCATTTTCCCCCTGACTTTGATTGGTGAAAGGCGTACTTGTACAGAGATGCGGGGCAAAAGAAAACATGGAAACGGAACGAGACGAGATGGGATGGGACTCGGCCCAGTATTGGGGTGAAGAGAAGAGGCTGGCAATGATTGGGGGCCTTTACTCCGAGTAATGCGGCTGCTCCGGACTGTCTGACTAATCAGAAGTGGGATTTTATGGTCTTGATCAGCTAAGAAAGCTCGCTGCTGCCCTCCACATCCCCGTCTAGCCAGGGGTGGAAAACGTACTCGGTGAAAGTCTTGAGTATATTGTACTTGAGTTATTGGAATAATTATAGTAACAAACGTTCACGTTTTCTCTTTTGTATTTGGTCGATCTCAACTTGTTTAATCTACAATTTTATATTATATACTCGGATCTGTCCGATTTCCCATTATTCCATCCCGATTGGATAAGATTGCTTGATTGGTCCATTTTGAACAAAATGCCTCAAATCATGAACGCAGTGTGCAATTTGAGGCAAATTGTGCACGCACTAGGCCGAGGAATAAATCCCAGGCCTGTTATAGTGCCACAGCAGGTGGACTTTTGCAAAAAAGAATTGGAACAAAATGCCTCAATAAAGAGTGACTTTGAATGTCGAATTCCCATCAACGGTGTGAGAAGAAATGGCACCCTTTTCACATTGGCCTATTATAGCGCTACCATGAGGCCACAGTACCAGTACATGTACTGGAGTTAATTTCCACAGCCCCCTCTACCCCGTCGAGTCACACATCATCTCTGGTGTGTGTGTTCGTTCGTTCCTTCCTCGGTGTCTTGGCTCGTACAGGACTGAGATGTCAGAGCAAAGTGTCTGTGCTTCCCTTAATTGCTGCCGTCTGCCGATCCAATCCCCTCGGTGACAGTCCAAAGTACAGGCCGTGTCAAATATGGACTCCCTTTACTTTCACTGAGCAGTCTCACTGTGTGTGCCACAGATAATAAGGCACTGTCACTTTGTGTTAAAGCGCTACTTGAACATTTAGTGACTCTCAAAGCGTTTCACCTTATAAGGACCCTCAGTTTTCTTTTCTTTTTTGATCTTTGGTTCCCTGGGACCCCCACTGGTTGATTCCAGGGGGTCCCTAGCAATATAGCATGACAATCAATTTTAACCACTTCATCCAATTATATGTTGGGTATTGAAAAATGAAAACTTTTTCATAATTTAGATTTTTAGATAGGGGACGTTTTCAGATAGGGGTCCGTGTCCAAATATATATTAATTTGGGGGTCCTTGGCAAAAAACTTTGAGAACCACTACCCCAATCTATACCGTAAAATCCTCAGTGTGAATTTAACTCTGAGACAGTCAAATTCTCGCAAACCCAAAAGCGAATTTCCACAGTGTGTGTCGCGGCGCGGCGGCAGAACCAGACTTTGCTTGGTGACTCAGGTATGCGGTTATAGGTTTGGAGGCTGCTGCTGAGGGGAAGGGATGTCAGGAGGGAAATATTGACACAAAGGCAAGGTTTTGTCCTGTTCTCACAGCTCGCCCTCCGTCTGGGTGACAAGCCGGGCCTCTGACTCACCAAACAGGTTATCAGGGAAACTGTGACCTTCTTATCGCGCCGTTGCATGCTCTGTAATTAAAAATCTAGAGTTACCCAGCAGCACCTACACCCCAGCGCACACTCCTGTGTGGCGTTGGTTGTTTAGAACCTTTCAGCTCTGGTTGAAGTCGCTCACTGAGGCCTAACTCTTTTTTTTTCTTCTTTTTAATAATGGGGTTCTTCTCGGGGACCCTTGCAGATGTCGGGACACTCATGAGATGAAGACGTCTGATGGATAAAACGGAAGGTGGTGTTTTGGGTGTGTGATTGAGGGGTTGGGGGTGGTGGTGAGGGAGGTGGAAAGTTTTGTCAGTAACCCCGATCCGAAGTCTCCTGGGTCACCACTTAAAGTGGTGCATGGAGCAGGAAGGAAAAGGAACACCTCTCAATGCTTCTCACCGGCCTAAAGATCACAAGCAGATCACAAGCCTGCAGGGAGGAGCGGGGGGGAGGAGGCGAGGGGAGGGAGACCCAAGACAAGGCGGGCGCAATCCCACTGGGGGCTAGAGTGTACAGTGGATGGGGTGGAGGCTAATGGCGAGGAAAAAACAACAAAACACACCTAATGGAAAGAGAATATGATGTTGGAACGCAGTAAAGGTGCAGTTTTATACTTTCTGTTCTGACTCAATCGTGGATACAAAGTCGTTTATCCTCAAACGCGTCACTCAATGAAGGTAAACGAGTCCGAAGAGTTTTGTTTTGTTTGTTGAGCAACGCGACAGAAGTCTAAATCAACCCAGAGATTGCGCTATTATCATTTATTTCATTCATTACCGTTTGTGAATGCTGCCGTCGTTGACGTGACCCCTGATTGATCTGGGTGTTTCACATGCAGCCCTTCATTTGTCTCCGTGCTACAGGCGATGGATGCACATCGGGGAACATATTAAATTCGTCATCACTCGGGATGAAGTCAACAACGAGGCCGCCAGGGAATACGTATCGTATCAAGCCACCGGCTAAAAATGTTGAACGAACACCATGTGTTTTAACGGCAAAATGAAACACGTTGTGAAACTTTATGGCTCACGCACGGCCATTTCTTCGGTTCAGTCATAGGTCTTCGTTTTGGCCATCAAGACAATTAACCCTACGCTTGTACAGGTGTCTCGTCCAAAAGGCAACACACTTTCATAACACGGTGTGAACCCATTAAAACCTGGGAGCGCACACGTCTGTCAGGGGGAAACCTCATGAGTCCAAAACTGTTACTTTTCAGGATTCAAATTCAAAAATGTCAAAAGTAGCAGATCTACGAGCTCAAAACGTGTCTGTTTTCACCTCGTTTAGAGCTTGTGAATCTGTGTGCCGCTGTAGCGTGATCAAGTAGGACGTTAATTTCACGATAAAAAACCCACAAAACATTCAAATGTGGAGATAAGAGGTTTCTGGCCTACAGCAACAATATACTGCAACGGAGAAAAAGAAAGTGGTGCAGGGCGTTAAGGTGGAAATCCTTGTCTCACGCGTGACTAGTGAGTGTCTTTGTCCCCGCCGGTGGCAGGACATACACACAAGCACCTCCTCAACGGGCGCCAGCTGATTTTTATCGCTCCTGAAAAGCGACTCCACTTCCCGCTGCCCCGCTGATCTCTGGGGTCCTGCATACATTTCTCATTGACACGAATGAAAACAGGTAACTCTATAGCGGCTCCGTCCCAAAGTCTCCCATCAGCAGCTAGGCTCAATTATAAAGGAGTAATACCTGCAGCTTTTATTTTGGGGGAAAATAAATATGTGTGAGCTTTTAAAACATTTGCATTTATTTGACTTTGTTTCTTTCGGGGCTGCACTTCACCCCGTCGACCCCTTCTTTTCTTTTTCTTTTTTCCAGGAGAGTTTTCTCTGGAGAATGTTAAAGACCTGCCAAAAAAAAAGAAAAGACTTAAGTGGTTGCTTCACTCAACCAATCGAAAAGCTTGTTGCATTATTCTTTGGATTGATTTGATATAAAATTAATTTAGAATTTGAAATTAACTTTACTTTGTTTTTGCTTTGCTCTGTTTTTTTAATGGTCTGGCTTTTTAACTGCTACGGTACAACCGAGGTGCACCTCCAGATGCATATTTGAATACTTGAATGTGGTCTGCATTTCTATTGTGCCAAAGTTTTATCCAAAGTGCTTTAAAATGTGTGTATATAACATATACTACTCTACACTACTCTAAGTACTCTCTCAAGACAGCGTGTCGGGGGAACACAACTTTCAAATGCTTCCACCTAACAGTGTAGTCTACAGCAGGGGGAGCGTTGAGACAGACAGAAAGTATGAAGCGGACGTCCCACCACACAACACACCACACTTCTGTTTCACCTTTGCGTGCAGTAGCGCAAAGAAGCCCTACTGGAAATCAAATTAGTCAAAGCCTATAGTGAGAAAGCTGCTTAGCAGAAATGAAAATTGAGGAACAAAAGAAGATATATAAGGGATAATGTCTGGCTAGCTGGACATTGTTGGGAGATAGTTCACCGACAGGGTGATTAACCACCGACGACTTATTACATGGCTACTAACATAGTACTAACATAAAATAATAAATAGACAGTTGACACAAAGAAAGTAGTTCCTTTTAAATGTTGTACCGGGTCGGCACCGAGCTCTTTTACGGCGCTCATGCGGAATTGCGGATTGATATGAGCCGAGTGCTCTGAGGCATGGCTTTGATCAAACCAGGCCGTGTAATAATTTCAATGAATATGTTCATGAACGGGAATGACAAACGACAAAAAGACGACAGCTTCGTAACACGACGGCAGAGTTACTGACCGCCTGTGGAACTTGAAAGATTGTGGAAGAGCTGACCGGCTCCGACTTCTGACCGAGGCACCACCCCTGCAGCAGTTATGGCCTCATGGGGTTCAGTGTTTCGCTCAAAAGGACACACAGAAACAGGAGGAGGAGGCCGGGGATCGAACCGGAACGCCAAACAACAGCCTCTCTACCTCCCGAATCGCTGCTGCCCAGAACGTCTGTAGTGCGGACGTTTATATCTTGACTAATGACTCCCACGTTCAGACCACTGCACTGACCCGAGGACCACAGCTCCGAGTGTGGTAACGACTATCAAAATGTTATGTTTCCACGTTTCTCTTGGACGTCTGGTAGCGTGAACGACATTAAGCCAAACACATGATACAGTCAGTGAAGGAGGGAGAGAAAGAAGAAAAAAGTGTATTTGTCATGGCAACCGTTTTATTTTCTTAATATTAGCCTAACTCCTGATGAATATTTATCAGCTCGGAGGTCAATATAAGCCGTTTTAGCATGCTTCCACGGTATCCTGCGGGGTGCCGAGCCAAACTGGAGTCCAATCTGGATTCCATCAGCACCCAGGTGGTGCGTTACAGAGTACACGCCCAGCGCTGGCTGCATGTGTGCACTGCTGAAAAGTAACTAAGTACATTTCGTTGCCTTGCAGGCAGAAACCTCTCATCTCCATATTTTGTTTTACTTTTTATCGTAAATGAATGCCCCCTACTTGATCACTGCATGTATACTCTATTGTCACACAAACATATCCAAAATAACAGATCTATACAACCGTGAAATGTCACAAAGTGAAAGCTATATGTTTACTTTTTTTTCTTTTTAGAATCCTGAAAAGTAACAGCTAAGGTTTCCACCCGACAGAGACGAAACGTTAGGTACTTCATACTTCTACTTCACTACATCATATATTTTTACTCCACTAGTTACTTTGTAGATTTTGGTTATTAGCCTATTAAAAAACACACATATAACCAATTATGCCCCATTTTAGACTTAGCTAATCAAACAAGCGCTCACAACGCTGTGAACTTGTAGATCTGCTTTGATGCCCATACCTTTGTAATTTTACTCAAGTAAAGTTTTGAATAAAAGCACTTTGCAGTACTTGTAGCAGAGTATTTTCAATACTATGGTAACGTAAGGAAAACGTTCAGAGTACCTCTTCTTCCACCACTGGTTGTATGTGTTTAAGGAGCAGGTGACAGTTATGAAATCAAGCCTTCTCGCTTCTGCTCCTCAGAGTCAATAGCGAGATTAAGATCACTCGACCGCCTGACGTGCGACGCCACCGGCGAATGGCTCGGTGCTCGATATATAAACCTTGCGGCCGTCGGAGCCTATGCTACGACAGCAGAACACAGCTTTTGGCGTCTTGTTAACAACGTCGACGGCAGGGAAGGTGCATGTACGTGTCACCATGGGAACCAGAGACGCCAGTGGAGGAATGGCGCCCCGTCGGCATTGTCTTGCTACTTCCTCATCGCGTCGAAGTTGCAGGGAGGGCGATCTTAAACTCCCTAGTCTACTGATACATAGCCTCGGTCCCAGGCTTACTCATCTGTGAAGAGAAAAGCCTGGTCACAATGTAAGACAGAGAAACTATCGGCGTCAGATATATTTCCCCCGGATACGATATTTTCCTGACCAATCACAGCACTTGTTTAATTCGCAGAGAATGTAAACTGATTTGTATAGCATCATCATTTCCTCGGGCGTAACTTCCGCCAAAATCCCGTAACTTCCGCCCAAACAAACGATAGCTTCTCCAGCGTAGGTCTTGCCCAGGGTGACTGAGACACCAACCGTCTGGGCTGCTTCATTCAGGTCCTTCCCCATCTGTTCAGCTATCATGTTAGTGCAGTGATTCTCCAAGTGGGGTCCTTGGGGGGTCCATAACTGAATGTTCACAACTATGCATAATATACTCTTACAGGACTGTAACTCTGACAGTGTACAAAAGAATAATAACCAAATGGTCCCTTTTACGGGTGTGCAAATGGTTGGTGATTTGCACACCGTCAGAGATGCATGGTCCGTGGTCCCAAATGTATACCAAAAAATGTGGGTCTTTGAAATTAAATTAAAAACCCCAAGAGTCCTGAGCTAGGCGTGCTCAACAGACAGTAGTATAAGGAATGATGGGTGCTGCAGACTCACAGAAAAAAAAGTCTTAATGATGAAACAGTCTGTCTTGCAGTTTGACTGCTGCTGAGGTAAAAAAAAAAAAAGCAAAAGCCAAACACCATTTATTTTGGGATTGGTGCAGACTGTTTCTTAAAAACTATACAGTCTTTCTAATTAAAAACGTTTGAGAACCTAGTGTGTTAATCTGCCAGTGCTGAGGCATTACACACAGGCAGTCTCACAAGGATGGCCCCGCATTGCAAGGCGGCTAACAGCTGTAATCGATACGGGGGTATCCAAGGGCCGCTCTCTAAACACTGGAGTTTGGGGCTGTCTGTCTGCTTGGGTGAGAGTGGGTGACGCCTGTGTGTGTGTTCACACACATGTTTGGGACGAACCGCAGTATTGGGGCCAATGGCGTCACGATGGATGAGCTCATTGCTTCTGTGGCCGTCCCCACACACACATACATACACAGCAACATTAATGTCCATGTACTGCACGTTTATGTTGTTGTTGTTGCACGTATATACGGTGAAATGCATCTAAATGAGGGTTCTTTCTTGTAGTAATTCCACCATTTTCTTCTCAGTTGTTCTGAATATGAAG
>OOFJ01089408.1:13887-25340 GCA_900323375.1 Benthosema glaciale
CACACACACACACACACACACACACACACACACACACACACACACACACACACACTGCAACATTAATGTCCATGTACTGCACGTTTATGTTGTTGTTGTTGCACGTATATACGGTGAAATGCATCTAAATGAGGGTTCTTTCTTGTAGTAATTCCACCATTTTCTTCTCAGTTGTTCTGAATATGAAGCTCTGTTCACTGTCATTTCCACTAAAACGTTCAACCCAACAATGATGCACACAGTCATGAATCACAAGGGGGTTTTTATTAGAAAGTTGGATTCTTGCATGCACGCATCATAAGAAAATGTATTAGTCAATTATTATAAGCTTGGCCATATTATTTCAATGATTCATTTTTGCGCAGGGTATGTAGTGAGCCATAGTTTCTGCCCAAAGCGCAGCTAGCCAGGGGAAGGACTTTTCCACCAAAAAACGTGCATGGTATTAGAACCGGTTCCGTTCTAGATTCTGTGTTTTCACGAACCCGGCCGCGAAGTTGTAAGCAGCAGCATTCCCACCAAACTAACTTTTAAAGTTCTGTACCAGTTTATTTTCAGTGACACACGCTGAAGTGGTTCAAAATTGGGTGGGGAAAGAAGAGCAGAACCATGCAGTTCAACCCTGGTGGAAAAGGGACCACTGCTAACCATGCAGAGCTCTGGAGGACCATGGTTCTGGATAGAGAGAGAGGAGGGTTTGGCGTTTCAGGAGTTCTGAGTTGGTGTCGACAACTCCACTCCTAAAATCACATAACATTTTTGGTCAGGTGACTGACTGACTGACTGACTGACTGACTGACTGACTGACTGACTGACTTTATTAGTCAGAAATGTAAAACAGCACAAAAAAGTCACAGGGACTTGTTTCCATTGCAGTCCTATGTATCCAACTATAAATGCATCATGTCTCTGTACTGTACTACGTACTACGCGTGTACGTTACGCGTGTACGCACGTAACTCGAGAACCGTAGTACACCACCACAGGGAGTGCAGTGCCTGGTGACAGAACGGCCACAAAAGGCCTCTGCCCGGCCTCTGGACAGATCCCCCGCCCAGGCTCCATATATGGAGCTGGCCTGTTCTGACATCACAACACTCCATATTTGGGCACGACTGACACGGAACTCCATATATAGGAATAAAGGGACACAGAGAGATAGATAGGAAATCATATCTCTCCTTGTGGTCTCCTGATTGATGCTTCTTCGGGACAATTTTGAATACACAAAATAATGTAAATCATGGAAGGTGCAGTATGGGAAACATGAGTCATGTTGTTTTTATGGCACGGTGACGGTGCTGCTGAAAGGGGATAGCTGTATTAAACATAGTTTGTCTGTATCGCTATCTGTCTCTTTCTCTCTATGTACTGTTATAGCACATGATTGTTTCAGGCTCCGTTCTAGATTCATGACACGAAAAGTTCATAGGTTTACTGCCCGACAGCAATGATATATATGTAGTGGGGTCAGAGGAGCTCAAAAGGTGTGTTCTTGTGGGAACACAAAAGAAACTGTGCTTTATTATTGTTATTATTCGCTTAATTGAAAGACTTAACAGATAGAATATTCGCCAAAAATAACAATCAATATTTTCAGTCCTGCTGCCGTGACCTCATCAGCAGCAGCACGCGCGCAGCGCCAGCACACAGCAAGCGATAGCAGACAGGACTATAGGACAGCACACAGGACTCCTCAGCAAATCTAATAAACCAATTACAGGGTTTTTTTCTCCCTCCCTGCCCGCTCTTAGCCAGGGCAGTATAAGTGACCCCCGCTCGCTCACAGTATACTGGAGCTGCAGGAAATGGAGGAGGACAATTTCCTTGGAGCGTAACATTAGAATGCAGAAGCCTGGCTCCTGGAGATTCGGGGCCACCACCGCTGGGTCTCTTCAATTAGACAGAGCCTCCCCGCTGTGGCTTCGAGACCGAGGACTGAAACACGGGAGCACCGAGCCGGAGGAGGAGGAGGAAGGGGAGATGAGATAGCCACACAGCCCCAGAGCAGTGTTGCCATGTCACGCTTATTATAAGCGACTCTGCGCTTGTGTTTCTGTGAGGTTGCTTGTTAAATATTGCTAGTTGCCTGTTGTATTTCTAAAAGTGTAGTTGCTTATACTGTATAATAAATAATGATGTATTTGTTCACCATTTTGTGTTCAAATTCACTCATTCACTTTCTTTCGAGATTTTCTTTTGAAAGTGGCAGATCTACATGAAGCTCACAACGCAACATCATTGCGACGTGATGTGAGATTGTATATCGGCTATTTTCAATTATGTGTATGTTTAAAGTGCTAATATTAGTCGCTTCATTTTGGGCTTGCTTTCATGGATCTTGTAGCTTATTTCTCCCACGAAATCTGGCAACAGTGCCCCAGAGTACTTGTATTATGTTTGGCACATATTTCTCTCTCTCTCTCCCTGTCTGCACTCCCTCCTCGACCCCCCGATCACACTGCCTCCCTCCACCACTCTGCAAAGTGACGGCTAGACAGTGAACGACGCAAAGGGAGGAAAAAGAAAAAGTAACTGGAAAGACAAGTAGAGAGGCGAAAGCAACCCCTGTTGTGTCACAATCTACTTGAAATGTACACGTTTGTACCGAGGAGTCAAGGAAACTCTTGTTTTTGTTTTTAGGGTTTTTTTTTGCAGCCTGCCTATAGCTGCTGTCAGTTTTCAACTGGAAGTATGTAATTGTCTTATATCGTCGCTGTCGGGCAGAAACCACTAATCTCCACATTTGAATTTAATTTTTTGTGTATTTTCGTAAAGCATCAGCCGTAGCAGATCTGCAAGCTTGAAACATGTGAAAAGCTTGACGGTCTGCTACTTTTTAATTTGAATGGTGAAAAGTAACAGTTTTGGACACCGGACTGAGACGATATATATTTTACATTAGCAGAGTACCTGAGATTGCGCAGCCTATTGCACAGGTGGAATAGTCACCTGACCTTGAAGAAAGATAGATAGATAGATAGATAGATAGATAGATAGATAGATAGATAGATAGATAGATAGATAGATAGCAGTTAAAATATAGATACAGAGTAGGACTGATATCAATATACTGTGACAACAATATTATCAGTAGAACACTGTGACACCGCCACATAAAGAAATGTATTTCCTGTCCTGGTATGAATATTGAAAGAAAATGAAAGGTAACATACTGGGTGATAACAAGGGACTATTGTTTAAAATATGGTTGAATATTTAACCCCAACATGTAGTGTACAGTGTAAACCATGGTCATTCAAATTTTCTGTGAAATGTTTGACAATAGGGGGAGCTGTGGGGAAAAAGCATGTTTGCAACAGTACCAGGAAGTGAGGTACCATGGGGAACATCTATAGTGTTTGGTGCTGGTTTGTGAAAGAGACTCTTTTAAGTTCAATACTAAACCATAATCATAAATTGACCACAGTAGTAGTGTGGCCAGAAAACTTTGAGATTTGAAGAACAGTTTGGTAAAAGAACATTTCTGAGGGTTCAGCTCTGAATCAAGACAAAGGGGAACCTGCTGTGGCCTCCTGACTTGAAGGTTAGGTGAGGAAAGGAATATACTTTTTTTTCCTTTCTTTGCCTTTTTAATTATTTGATGACTTTATTGAATACCTGATTTTTGGAAAATAGAATATCTTGGTTCAATTACTTTTGGATTACCTTTTGGGAACTGTACTCATTGGACTCATTGGACTAGCCACAATTTGCAACTCTAGATTTGAATAATCGGATGAATCTAGAGTTGCAATACCTTCCATTGACTTCCTACTCACCCATTACATTTGCGATCTGATGGTATTAAACAACGTTAAACTCACCAACATTTCAGCTCTAGGCCAAGCTTCAATTATCCTCTTTCGAACTTTCAAAGCGTTTGTTTCATTAAAATCCACCGTAGACATGTTATCAGCTACTTTGTGTGCTGGAGTTTGGAAGAGCTTGTCAGAATCAAGTCACTCAGTGGCCCTTCGAATTTGCACATAATGCCAGAATGCATTAATGAAAACAAGTGGCGATATTTGGCCGCGGACCCTTATCTGAAAAGTGTTTGTGCCAGGGACTCCCAGAAGCAAAGATCTGTGTTGAAATGTTTTTAAAAAATTCAAAGTTTGCACAAATCTCCCATGGGAATGATCAATGTATACCAAACGTGCTCGATACATTATTTATTTCACAAGTCTCGTGATGTTTTTGTCAGATTTCTCCAATTTCTTTTTCTCTCCATTTCGCTCTTCTCCTATTTCATTATCCTCCCACCTTAACCCGGCTCTTTCAACGGGGCTCATTGGCCCGGGGTCGATCGATGAAAAGGCCCATTCTTCCCTCCACTGTCACCGTGATACCAGAAAATGCTGAGTTAATGAAAGAGTGATGATATCCAATCACCTTCCAGAGGATAGCACCTGCCTTCCGAAAGCCACCCCGCGGCCCGAAAGAACCTCTGCTCAGTAGTTCCAAACAGATGCACTACAGACAGAAGACACTTCCTCCTCCCTGCCGTGCAGCCGCCAGGCCGCGGTTTGTACCTTTGATATCGCTGGTCGCACAGCGGGGAGGGAAGCAGTGGTGGTGGAAAGTAACTTTCAAACCTTTGATGTACTTTCCAATTTCCAATATGTTTTAGTACTAATTTTATATAGATTATTATTATTATTATTATTATTATTATTATTATTATTATTATTATTATTATTATTATTATTATTATTATTATTATTATTATTATTATTATTGTTATTATTATTACAAAACACAGCAAAATGTGAGCTTGTAGATCAGCTATTTTCAGAAGATTTTGAAAAGTTGAATTGAAATGGGACATTGCATGCATAACGAGTATACATTCTACTTTTGGTACTTACTCAAAGTACACTTTGATGCCAATACTTTTGTACTTTTACTCGAGTAAATTGAGAATTCCAGACGTTCACTTGTATAACAGAGTATTTCTACATTGCAGTATTGACACTTAAAGTAAATACATTTGAGTACTTTTTTTTTGTTTTTTTCCACCACTGGGAAGAGGGAGTATCCTGTGTGGTCGAGCAGGGCCAGGCGTCTTAGGTGTTTCCACGAGGGATTTCGGCATTAGACCGTGGCGATGGGATTAATGCGTTGGGAGAAGGGCAGGGGTGAAGGGAACAATGGCATGCTTCGAGGGCTTTGGAACAGCGTCCTGTTACAATGGGGGCGGGGACGGTGGCGGGCGGCGAGCAAGCCTGCAACGTTTTAATCAATCCTGTTTGGGTCTAAAACCTTTCTGATTTCAAAGACCCCCGGTTTGATAGTGTGATTTTGACGACTAATACTAAGACGCAAAATGTTCGTGGCCTACCTTTTTTTTTCACTGACGAAAACTAAATGGAAACTAATGAAAACTGAGCTATGATGACTAAGACTAAGACTAAATTGACAATTTCATCAACAAATAAAATCTAGACTAAAATGTTAGGAAGGGACTACTGGACACGCCATTTTACACTTGGTTGTGAGCTTGTAGATCGGCTATTTTCATCAAGTGTAAAATCAGCCATACGACGGCAACAATTAAGGCCCGCCAAAATACATTTTAGTCGACTAAATCAACTGTAGTCGACTAAAATCTTGCCGCGGGTTCGACTCCCGAGCTCGACAGCCTTTGCTGCGTGTCACTCCCCTTGTAATATTACTTGCAAACAGTGCTCGAGTAATAATTGTAGTTCGTTACAGTGCACCACATGTTATACATAATTTCCATGGGAAATTGTCGTGGCAGGTCCTAATATGTATTATAGCTGGACTGACCCAAAAATAATTGGAGGAGGTTGGGTTGTAAACAAAGCCAGTGGAAAGAACTGGCGTTTGTTTTCAGGAAGTTAGGACATACTGGTTTATTTTTAGGTTCTTTGGAGGGTTTTTTATTTTTAGATCATTGTAGAGACAACAGTGGTCTTGTTTACACCTGACCTAGAGAAAACACGCACGTGCGCACACGCACGCACGCACACACAGGTAGGAGTTTTTCTTTCTTCTAATGTTCCATGACGTGCACGGTGGAGCGCATAGAGGTTCTTTGTGAGAAGGTTGTGTGTCTCTGTGCACACTGACATCATAGTGGAGCTGTGCTGATGGCCCTTTTGATGTGCTGTGGTGCCAGGGAGCTGCTAGCACCGTCACACTAGCTGAGTCAGCGCTGCGCCGCAGACACAACTACTACGACGAGACAGACGGCATGACAGAGGGAGAGAGAGAGAGATAGGGAGAGGGGGAGAGAGGGAGAGAGAGAGAGAGAGAGAGATTTGTCCAATTGGAAAGGAGAGGGAAATGGATATATGTTCTACAGTATATTGGCAGAAATATCTTATCTCCACATTTTCACTTTTTGTGTTTTACTTTTTCGTAAATGAACACACTATTTAATCATACTGCATTGTCACAAAAAGCGTCAAAAGTAGCAGATCCACAAGCTCAAAGCGAAGCAAGCAAGCATGTGATGGGGCCTTACGGGTCGTGAAGCGGGGGGTGGAGGAGGTTGGCTATATACAGTATAGGGATGTTTGGGTTTCTAGATATTTTATAGAATTTTGGCAAATTTACAATAATAAAAACCACCATATTCCACAATAAGCATTACATCACACACGCGTATGTGTACATTAGGCATCATACATAACGGTTTCAATACATTTACAATAGATTACATTATATGGCTATTTAGGGCTCCTTGGCGTGGAACCACCGAGTTAAATTACATTTGAAAATAAATAAAAATATCTCCCTCCTCTCTTCTACATATCCTTCATTTTTCTGTTCAAATGACCCCCTGCTGTGTGTGCGCGTGCGTGCGTGTGTGCGTGTGTGTGTGTGTGTGTGTGCTCCCAACAATGAGATGAAGTCATGGCATTTTGTCACCACTCGGTCTAAGAATGAGCCATTGTCACTGCAGCAGACATAATGACAGGTTCCACTGCACCAGCAGAAGAGTGACCTGCACAGAACGGATCACACACCAGAACACTGCTCTTCATTATGGGCCAGTTCATTGTCTTTTAAATGGAAACTGGAGGTCAGTCCACCTGCAGGCATCCACCATGCCTTTGGTTTAGTTCGGAGAGTCACTCAGCGGAGTTCAATATTGCACACGAAATGAAACCCGTGGCCACTCGAGTATGCTATCTGAAAGGTTAGCCACTTAAGCCCTATATCCTTCTATAACTATGTGGTTCTCAAACTTCTTCTTGCCAAGGATTGATATATATATATTTGGCCGCCGACCGCTCCCATTTGAAAATGTTTTGTGCCCGGTTTTAATGTGTAAATCTTGCATATGTAGCATAAATGAAAAATCAATCAGGGCAAGGTTGCTCCTCGCCCTCGGGCATCTTACTGGTAATAAACTAAATTATTCTGATGAAACCCTGTATTTATGCAATGGTTGAATTGACGTCATGTGGAACAGCCCTGCTCTGTGGCGTGTTGCTGAGGAAGCAGTGCATCCAGTGGATGAGGGAAGGAGGGACGCTAGGCTTCATGTGGTTCACACATTCCTAGCCACGGTACTCATAGAGCGCACCTCCATCTGCACACTCCTCTTTCATCTGCAACATGACACAAAACTGTGAACACTGGTGGAAAAGTAACCGAGTACTGAGCAAGTACTGAGAGCGATTTTGAGATACTCCTATTCTACTTTACTTAAACCCTATATGGTTGGCCAAAGACCCTCTGGGCTCTATATTAGTCCCTTCTGTTTTTTTGTTATAGAGGGTATGTGCATGCATAAAGTGAGTGGCAAAGTGAGTTTAACGTTGTTTAACATAATTTCATGCAATTAGTTTTGACTTTTCATGCAATTAGATTAGACCTTTCTGTTTGGATGTATTGTCAAGGCCAGAAAGTACTTATTTGCCACTCAGTAGGGGTTCCCGGCATAACTTCCTGGCATGATGATGATGTCACGCACATACCCTCTATAGTGGGGAGAGCTTCCGCTGAAATATAGCCGATCGACAAGCTCACTGCTTATTTTCTGTGAAAGCGTTCTCCACGGTACGGATGCTGGGACTGAGTGCGCCACTACATCTCGGAGGAAAATATTTAACTTTTTACTCTCTTATTATTACAAAACAACCAATTAGGCCTCATTCGAACGCAGGGGCACATAACCTTTCAAAGACACAGAAGTGCATCTGGAACTCTTGATAAACACACGTAGCGATGCCAGGTCAGCCTGCATTTCCTCTCTCTGGTACAGTAGATACTCTATCAATGAGTGCTCAAGGTGTTTGGTTTTGCTAGGAGCCCACGGGGAGATAAGGCTTTGGGTTTACAGTGGTGCTATCTTCAGGGGGAGGCTGGAACGAGGGGAAGATACAAGAAAGTGTGTGTCAGCAATTATCGTGCACTGCCGGTCGGTCAGAAGGGGTGAAGAACAAAACGTGTGCCTTTCCTGGCACCACGACAGTTCGTTATCTCACATGTGATCTGATCTCATCTAATGATGGAGAGGATAAATGAAAGTACAATACTGTATATATTTGCTCCTCTTAACTTTATTGTTATTATATTTGTATTATTATTTTTGTTTCAGACAGAGTATGAGGTTGCCACCCGCCAGATACGATCTATAAGGTAAACCTAAACCTTATATTTACTGACTTTGCAGAGTGCCATTCAGAATGAATTTGCAATTGAATTATCCTTTTGATGTTTTGAAGCCTTTCCCCCCACAAATCATGAAAGTTAACCACACAAACCCCACTGTTTTGAGCATGACATTCTAGGCCAACTGTATAGGCAAATATTTACCTCAATAGCCAAGCGTGTACTGTAGATCAGCCTATATTTTCAGGCAAATATATTTGGTGTATAGAGGGGAAAAAAGATGGGTATACACTGACTACACAATATAGGGTATATATTTCTCCACGTTCGTCCTTGGGCCCACCTACTTTAAGGGTCATTTTCGAACTGTAAGAGTATACAAATGGAACCCTATTGTATCTTTGTTACAGACCCGTAAGGGTCCATTTCTGGACCCTGCATGGGTGGTCCCCGCACCTGACGACGTAGAACCAGTGGTTTTCAGTGATTAATCCCACAATATCATATTCAAGAAATGCACTTTTGGACAGTCGAGCACCCCTAGGCAGCTGCTTTTCAAAAATGCTGCACTGCAGCGTCCCGCCGGCCAGCCAGCCAGCCAGCCAGCAGCACTTATAGGTACAGACGTTTTGGCAAGGCCAGTGGAACCTGCAGTGGTCCTGCATAAGCTCTCAGGGATGTGTTAGAGAGAGAGAGAGAGTCAGAAAAAGAGAAAATCGTCCCATCCTTCTGAAGGTGTCAGGCTCTTGATAAGTCCTGTTTAAACTTTACCCTTTGCAAAATGCCATGTGTCAACAACTGCCCCGTGGCCAGAGCGCTCTGATCTGGTTAGGCAAACACCCAGGGCAGTCCATCCATCCTGAAGGGACCTTGGCTGACAGTGCGGGGCTATAGGGCCATGCTAGCAGTTTAGCAACACTGGTGGATCTCCGCCTCCGACCGAATGTTGTGGCGCTCAGCGACAACAAACAGTTCACACCACTGACAAACTAACATGTGGGGGAAAGTTCAAACGGTGTGCGGAGGGGATTTTCTCAGTGTCTCCCCTCCTCCACTGGTGGAAAATGACTAACTGCATTTACACAGGTATACTACACTTAAGCATAATGTTGAGGTACGGGAACGTTTACTTTACTTATGAGTGTTTCCATTGTTTGCTACTTTGCTACTGACCACTACATCTCAGAGGCAAATATTGCCTCAAGTACAATTATTTGAAATGTTATTTTTCTGAATTATTATTAGAAAAGACATTGAATAAGCCATACTGTATACTTTTTCAAAATATAGACGATCTACAAGCTCGCAATATGTCATGATGCGACATGTGAGCTTATAGATTGGCTATTTTCTTAGGTAATATTTGACACATTTGGCCAATGTTTGACCATTTTTATGGTATAGATTGTTGCTTACTTCTGACGCAGTAATCGTGTTATTTTAGTCATTTATTTATCTAATTTGAGAGGTATTAAACGGTCGTAAAAGTCTGTGCAGATACCCTGTGTACACATTCACTAGTATGTTGTTTGTTTGTTTACAGTTGAGGGAGAAAGCAATAGTGTACATTAAGGTGCCCCCCCAATAGATTGATTGATTGATTGATTGAATACTTTATTGGCAGAAATGAAATTAGTACAGCATACAGTCAGACACGAATGAAATCAGTACAGGGTACAGTCAACCACAACAGCCAAAGGGAACACCGAAAAAAGTCCTTGCGGTCTTGTTTCCATTCATAGATAGATAGATAGATAGATAGATAGATAGATAGATAGATAGAATACTTGGGGTCCCGGCCCACAGCTTGAGAAGCACACTGCCCGAGCTTGCTGCCAGCTCCCACAGGGTGGAGGAGGAAAAGTGTCAGACAGGTGTCATGTCAGCTGGAGAATGATCCAAGCCCTCCTCCGCGGCATCATTTATCACTCTATGAAATTCTTCTAATTCTTCACAAATATCACAGGAAGTTTTTTCAAATGATCTTGTGGTCAGCCCAACATTCTGCAAAAATAGGGGAATATTTGAGAAAAATAAAATGTGGATCTGCAAACTCCCCATCCACTGAGGTTAGAACATACCTATAACTATAGCTAGCCTTTAATCTACTCCATAGACTTTGTAGAATTTCAATAGATTTTGGAATTGTCAACACATACGCATTGTGAGCTTGTACTGTAGAAACAGTGATTTGGTGTAGAGGGAGGAGGAGGAGGCCAATTACAGATCCCTGGGGGACCCTGGTCAACGACGAATATATTTTTAACTGGTCCTTGTTGCTACTGCAAGCTATGGATTCACTTCATCTCAGACTGTTGAAACTCTTATAACCCTGATCGTTTATTTAATTTCTTTGCACAAGGTGCATAATCGTGCCTGAAAAACATACAAATGTTACAGTTAAATGCATGACAGAATTGGATTTGAAGAACACATCTGAATAAACCGAAACACAAACTGGAACTAGAAGAGTTACATTTTTAGTAGGAAATGGGGATTTAAAAAGTGTAAAACATAGCACAACCTCAAGTAGACACATAGTCAACAAACAACACCCACGCGCACACTTAAATATGCATTTCAAACATTCAAAAGGTGGACGCGGCTTGCTCTTTGCCGTAGAATCAGAGAGAGAGAGAGAGAGAGAGAGAGAGGGGAGGGGAGGTGGAGGACATGATTTAGCAGTTTACCCCCAATGTTTGCCCCAGAATTTTAACACCGTGGCTCAAACTTTAGCTGAGAAGTTTCCCAAGGCCTGCTGGGGTTGACAGGCAAGTGTCCCGTGCACACAGTCGGCCCAGAACGCGAGTTTGTGCATCCGCCCCTCGTCCCGCCGCAGGACCCATGGTCCTGCAGACAAC
>OOFJ01089444.1:14206-25669 GCA_900323375.1 Benthosema glaciale
CCGATGCGGTTCCAGACCTATCCACTCTGGGAGCCGGTCTCATATGGGAACGTTTTCGTTCAGCGTTTTCACCGGCATAGTGTAGATGAAAGGTGCAAACGATAGAGAACGTCTGCGGTTTGCCTGCGTTTCGTATCAGTGTGCACATAGTATCAGTCTCATGGTTGTAGTTGAGGCTCAAATGAGCTGCGCTCCTCTTCAAAAGTGAAACCATGCATAAACACTTTATTGCAATTACAGAATTACAAAAACATGCACACAAGAGGCAGAAACAAAGTCTTGTGTAATCGTATCGTATCCTAATGCACCGCATGTTACTGACCCAGCAACGCTTTAGTTTATGTTACGTGTGATGTAGAAAATAAAGATCTCTATGGTTGGTTAGTTGCCCTGCACTGCCTTTGGTGCTACAGTCTCCACACACAACAGCACAGCGGTTGTGGAACTTGTGGTTCGGTTGCTTATAAGTTAAATGTTCTTATAATGTTTTTGTAATTGATTAGAAAATGTTGAACTTTTTGACAAATTATCGGTCATAACATCAGAAATTTGTGGTCTAGGACTCTCCAAAAGTCTCATCACACTGTATTTCAACTCATCTCATCCACCTGGGTTCTCAGTAGTTCTGTCTGGGTTGAGGAGTCCTGGTGAGTTGTGTCATCTTCTTCAAGATAGGTTCCGAAGAACAGGGCAGGTAGTTCTGGACTGGTACCATTGGCCTCAAACTGCTCATGACATCTCCTCCAGAAACACACCCTCGCCTCCCTCCGCCCCCACTGCCGCTTGGCCTTCTGGGTAATTAACTCCTGTTGCAACTGATACAAAAAAAAAAAAATTATCACCCAAAGTGATGATGGTCACAGTGAAGATGGTCATTCTCCTCCTCTAACCCAAAACACAATAATGCTGTTCCCTACAAAAATAACACAGTATGTAAGAAAACGATGTTCAGGTACTGTTATTCTAAAACCTATGATGCTGCCGTTACATACATGCAGCCGACCATAAGAAATAACAGATTTTTTACTTTTGCTTTCATGAAATATCCTACCTAGACCATTCATGATTCATGGAAGATGCTTCTGAACATGTATCGTTCAGAAGCAGCGCGACGTGTAGATCTGCTATTTTCAGTGCACGACAGAAGCCGGCTTCTATGGAATCTAAAATGACTGAAATCGGTCGTGAGGACCGGGAACCTTTACTCCATGTGTTCCGTGTTGTCGAACGTCTCACCTGGGTGATCAGCAGGACGTCTACGGGCAGGTCTGCCAGCTCGGCCACCTGCCTGGCCTGTGGGAAGAGGCCTGCAGCCTGCAGGCTGTCCACCAGGCCCTGGTACTCTGCCTGGAGCTCCTGCTGGGAGCAGGGCTGCAGCAGTCTGCTGGACACGCACACTGGACCCGTCTGGAGAATCTCAGACAACTGGCTCAGCTTTTTAAAGTCAAGACCTGGACCGAAACACAACAAGAGAGTTGAACGCACACATACACTATTATTACACACTCAGACAGACACACAAATACTGTACATACACCCATCCATAGTATTATACTCCTGGTATGCGCTGGATAATTCATTCACGGACATATTTCATGGTTAGTGGATCAGTCGACAGGCACCCAGCTGTGCCTTGATGAAATAATATTCTGTATATATATTCTGTTCTATTCGTGCCTTTTTCCATCTTCGCCACCATCACAGGCAGTGTCCCAGAATACTTCATACAGTATCTCGAGATAAAATCCATTCTCACGGTGGGACCTCACTTAGTGTCCTGTGGACACTGGACATGAAAGGCCATGTTTCATCTGAGCAAATTTATCACCGTCTTGCCACTTCAAAATGAGATGAGACCTCTCATTTTTAACACATCAAATGGACAGAATCTTGGAATAGTTTCGATTGGCTGACAGAAGAACAGAGAGTGTTTGATGTTGTAGTGGCAGCCCTGTGGGGTGGAGTTATCCTTGGGTTATCTGTAAATTAATGATGCAGTCCCGTCTTATGTACCTGTCTGTCTGAATCAATATCACAGCAGTGAACAGCAGCATGGCCGACAGCACCACTTCAGAAGACAAATAATAAAGAACGTCTTGAAAGTAATCCTATTCAAAGGCTGAATGACTTCAATCTAAACTTCATTGAAGGATGAATGGTAATGAGTCTGATAGACTAATGTAAAATGGCAAGATTCTTTGAAAAGCTATTAGTTAATTATATAAATCAGTTGACATGGTAAATTAATAGCAAGAACTGTAACGTTCATGCTCTATCAGTGTAGAGAAACAGGAACAGGCAGAGAGAGGAGAGGATAAGACGATGTGTACAAACTGGCTTAGTATGATCTAATTTCAGCATATTTAATAATTTTAACAATATCACATAGTTTGCCAGTATACACATTTGATTCAGTCTACAGCAAATGTGTGTAATGAATGTACAATTTGCCACATAAGGGCTCTATTGATTCTCTCTTGCTGCATGTTACTCTTTACTGTACCTATATAAATAAATAAAGGCCAAACTTCAGAAAATAACCATTTTGGTTAAATGGGTAAAACAAACATCATTTCCTGCATAATGAACATTCTCACCGTTGGACTTGAGCAGTCCGTCCATCCCCGCCAGGAGCAGCAGCAGTCTGTGGAGTTCGTAGCGAGTAGCGCATCGCTGCAACATCGTCGTCAACAACACCGACGCCTGACTCTCCACCCACTGGACGGGGAGGCCCCCGGGGACCACACAAACACTAGACCGCGACTACAACACAGAGGACAGAGAGAGGAGAGGGAGTGAGACACAGGAGAGAGAGGTAGGTATGGACTAATTTTGTTAATGAGGTTGTGGTCGTTGTGACATTAGGGAGTTTAAGATCGCCCTCCCTGCGACTTCGACACAACGAGGAAGTAGGAAGTGCTCCGACGCCGTCGCCACAGAAGCCCAAATAGTTAAGAAAACAGACAACGCGGACGGGGCGCCACCCCTTCCACTGGCGTCTCTGGTTCCCATGGTGACACGTACATGCACCTTCCCTGTTGTCGACGTTGTTAACAAGACGCCAAAAGCTGTGTTCTGCTGTCGTAGCATGGGCTGCGACGGCCGCAAGGTTTATATATCGAGCACCGAGCCATTCGCCGGTGGCGTCACACGTTGGACAGTCGAACGATCTTAAACTCGCTATTGGTGTGTGTCACCACGGCGGAATGCTTACAGCCACGAGGCTCCGCTGGAAGTCCAACAGCTTGTTCCTGGCCTGAGAGAAGTTCTTATGGTCGGAACAGAACTCAAACATCTGGAGGACATGGACCAACACACAGTCCTGTTAGAGAGACAGAAACAGAGACAGACAGGATTAGGAAAGATTAGGAAGTTATTGAAAGTTAAAATGAAAACAAACATCACACTGGTGTGAAGTGAGGGGCGCGCTTATCATAATACATCATCATTTGGACGGACTTGGTCTTGACTTGGACTCGCCTTTGATGTACTCGACTCAAGTCCAATTTGGGCCCCCACCCCCAACAACTTGGAGAACCAGTGATCGATAATAATAATATTCATAGATTATCTCTTCTACTGCACCTTCTGGAAGAGCTGGAAACCTCGGAGCAGGGGCCTAACGTGGCCCCGCCCCAGCAGGCTCCTCCAGATGATTGACAGGTCATGGAGACTCCAGGAGTGATGGCGCCGGCTCTCCTCCAGGTGAGCGGTGGCTTCCGTGGCTGTGACATCATCAACAGAGGACAGAAGCCATACGCACAGACACTGCAGAAGCTCCGCCTCCTGTCAATCAAATGTACAGAGACATATCCACACACACACACGCACACGCACACGCACACGCACACACACACACACACAGAAACACAGCAATATAGTTCTGAAGACAGAATCTAGGAGATGACAGTTCATTGGAGCTGTATTATACACAAACCAGTTTGTTAACATCTTAGTTATTTTACCTTCCTTGTCAGCAAAACATCATGATAGGATTATAACCTTGTAGAACACAGTTTTTCAACGTTGGGTCCAAATAGACCCCTTTGGGTCTGTAACTCAGAGTGTGTAAAGCATTGACTAAATGGGTCCTTTGCACACTAAATTTTACAACGTTGCAGACTATGCAGAGGGGGTCCCAGAGATAAAAAACGTTATCTTGTTCTTGAAATGAAGGATGAAAAATATACCTGCACACCTTACGTACGGCCATTTCAGTCATTTAGGCAACTGTACCATGTGGGGGTCCCCTGGGTGTCCCCGCAACATCCAGACCCCCAGCAACACGTCCAGGGGAGCAGCCCGATTCCGAAAGCCGCCCCACGTCCGACGGAGTTACCGTGTGGGGGGTCCCCGGGGAGTCGCCAGGGGGTCCCCGGAACATCCAGACCCCCAGGAATGCGGTCAGGGAGCCAGCCCGGTTACGGCGTGCCTTCCCAAGTCCGAAAAGGTAGAGAAATTACTTTACTGTATGGGGTTCCCCGGGTGGGGGGTCCCTGGGGACAGGGGAGGCCCCCGGAACATCCAGACCCCCAGAAACACAGTCAAGGGGCCAGCCCGCTTTTGGCGTGCTGCCCCGCGTACAAAACAGTCGAGAAATGACGGAGTTACGGTACTTTAGGAGTTGCAGTGTTGTATATTTTGGTACTCGGACACGGACACGCGGACACATACTGTACATACATACTCGGACACATACACACATTGCTACGTAATGGAGCAGTTAGGCACCGCTCAAAAAGGTTGAGAATAGAGAACTGAGGTCTAACCTCACCGCCACTAGAGGCTGCTATCCCCCTGGGTCAGTATTTTTTTCCACTGAAAATAGTAGATCATATACAACTGCGTTACAAAATAAACAAATCAGCCCCACCATTTTTATGGATGGATATTAATAATTGAAAAAGACAGTTCTTATATGACACAATCTAAGATTTCCTTATGGGATTTTCAATATAAAAAATACTTCTGTGACCAGGGGTAGCGGAAGGGACTCCAGAACCTCGGCACTCTAGCACTGTTGTTGATTGTGATTCTGACCTCGTAGCAGGCAGCCAGTATGGCCAGTAGGGGGCAGCGTTGTGCCAGTGCCTCTCCCAGCAGGTGAGTCCAGGAGTGAGGCTCCTCCTGGCTCTGTAGAAGCACCTGAAACAACTCCCTGGGGGGCTCAGGGCCAGGGACCTCCCCCTTCACGTTCTCCTCCTGCTCTTCATCTTCCTCATCCTCTCTGAGCCCGCGCTGCCGGCTGCTGAACTGAAGCTCCTGGAAGGCCAGCGACACGTGCGCCTGGAGGGCAGGGCCAAACTGTGTGGCCAGCAACCTCACCTGGCGACCAATTCAATTATGGTTAAAGTCAAGAGGAGGGAAGAGACATGGCATTTACGTCTGCTAAATGCATACATTGGTAAAATGGTAAATGGTGCATTTATATAGCGCCTTTATCCAAGGCGATTTACATAGATTGTGCATTACATTCACCCATTCACACACTGATGGCAGCGGAAACCACGCAAGGCACCTACCAGCACATCAGGAGCAATTAGGGGTTAAGTGTCTTGCTCAAGGACACATGGACACTAACTCTGGGGCCATCCAGTCACTCTACCCCTGAGCCACCGCCGCCCTGCTTACATTGTAACATCTAGTCACTCTACCCCTTAGCCACTGCCGCCCGTGCTTACATTGTAAGCAGTAAACTATATTAGTTAGTTAGCCTCGCTCTTTAATAATCTCTGAGGAGAAAGTATGGTCACGACCTAATGTATTGACTTCCATCATATGCATTTCCTTGGACAGTACTTCTGACAAATTCCGGGAGCGTGTTAGTAGTAGTATTGAATTGCAGGTTTTTTCTTTCTCTTTCTCTGTGAGGTGTTTGTTTATTAGGGGACCAAGCAGTCCTGAAAGGACTGTCAGTTTTTTTTCTTCTCCTTCCGCCAAAAATAGCAGTTCTGGCTGAACCGTGCAGTCGGTTTTCAAGAAACTCTGGAATATGGTAGAGGGCTATAGCACTCAATTTAAAATGCAAACTTTGAACACACATAGCTCATGAACCGTTTGAGTCATGCCAAATAGCACTAAAACCAGCCTTAAGGTGTTTAATTATTTAAATTAGTTGCAATATTATAAAATCCGAGAGAAAAATCCAGGGGGGGGGTGCTGTGTGTGTGCGCACGTGTGTGTGCATATGTATTTTCACACGGCATGAAATCTTGCTGAAATCTAGGCTAATCAAGACTACTACAGATATTGATATATATTCAATGCTCCCTCGGGCTGTGGTAATATTTTAATGACATGTACAGTATAGAATTAATTGGGGAAGAGAATCTCTCTCTCCCCTCCCTCTCCCTCTCTCTCTGCAAAACCATGTGAAAGACGAAAGGCAAAAACCGGATAAAATCAAACCCGGGCGCGATATTCGACATCAGTGTGCAAACGTGATTGACATTATGTGAGGTTGATTATTATTGGTTGATTTTTGACCTCTGGCTCTGAGCTTTAGATAACCCACCATTTTGAATTATATGAAAATCAGTTAAAATGCATCTCCTCCCAGGATCTTTGATCAAAATGCACGAAAGAAACCTTATTTTTTTTAAACTTTTCTTTAAGTGAAAAAATTAAGTTTTATGAGCCAATGAAAATTGCCGTTTTGTGAAAATTCTTTCTTTTGCCCATAATACATACATGCAGCGTCATATGCTTAGCATAGCACTTTTGAAAATGAAACCAGTGAACAGGCATAACTTATGCCTCTTTTGGCCAAAAGTCATGACACTTGACTTGTTTCCACATGTTCTTTGACTTATGGGGAAAACATCTATCACTTTGAACAATAAGCTCCGCCCTCAGATATTCCACCATTTTGAGCAGTTTGAAAAATGCTTATACCTGATTTTCTGCCTGGATCTTTAAGCGATTTTCATGAAACGTTGTACACACAATCTATGGACCATTATCTGAAATCCCAGTTGAAGATAAGTTTGTACGTGATTATTTTTTACAGTGAACACACTGTAGAATTGGAAGTTGATGATCCCCAAAACCAGGACATGCCTGTATGGCTCAGTTGGTAGGGCTCTTGCCTTTAAAACCCTGGTCATGGGTTCAAATCCGGCTACAGACAACTCAGTGCATGAGTCTTCAATGAGTGCTGCCCCCCCCCACACACACACACACACACACACACACACACACACACACACACACACCCCCAACCCTGTCATAATTACATGATCTTCTTTTTCTGATGTTCAGTCTTCCATGTTTCTATGGCTTATTGTGCATATTATTGCTATTGCTTATTGCTTTCCTGCTTGGTCCCGCCTTATCGCCTTATCTTTTTCTAGTTGTATGTATACTTCCATCCATCCATCCATCCTCAACCGCTTATCCTACTTGTGTTTGTTAAAAAAAACAAATAGATAATGATTTACGTACTACTTGAATTAGTAGTGCTTAGCAGTAGTAGTATTTCAGTCGTACTAATTATAGTAGTAGTTAGAAGTAGTATTATTAGTTGATACTAGTAGTACCTGTTGAGGAGGATAGCTGTGTAATTGGACAAACAGCAGGAAGTTTATCCAGTGTCCATCAGCCGCACATTGGGCGGGGTAAACAGAGGTGATTGGCAGGTGGTGTAGCTGACAGAACTGGACTGGCACCGCCCACTCCTGACCCGCCTCATAGGAGGTCCTGGAGACAAAATATGGAATAAATATCAAAACACGCACACACGCACTCACGTGTGGCTATCATGTGGGTTCAGTAGCTAACCTGCTGATGCCTCTCTGTTCCAAGCTGTCAATCACAGCTGACTCCAGGTAGCCAATCAGCTCCTCTGCTGCCGTTTGCTCCACCTCCAGCAACTTATTGCCTTTAGCCACTGGGAGGAAGACAAAGCACTGGTTGGACAGTATGACAGTGGGAGTACAGTACAGTACTGCAGGCTGTTGCACCAGCTGTGCGCAAGCTCTCCCATAACCAATTGAACCCCTGCAAAAATATTCTGGGGTGACATAAAACAAAACACTGTTTTATGGAGAACTTTACGCCTACTATGAAACGCCTACTACGAAATAGATGCATGAATTAAGTGGTAACTTACGCCTACGTTGGAAATACTGTTGCAAGCTTTAAAGTGTCAGTATTTGGTGTAAGTTAAGTGTCGGTGTGTGTGTGTGTGTGTGTGTGTGTGTGTGTGTGTGTGTGTGTGTGTGTGTGTGTACACACATTTGTTTGTCTTAGGACGAGTGTGTGCGCGTCAAGCATCTCATTGTATGAGGATGACTTACCCAGGTTTTGTGTGTGTGTAGCAGGGCTGATGTGTGTGTTGCTGTGTGTCCAGTGATGTAGTATCATTATGAGGACCCTCAGGTCCACACGGAGCTTCAGGCTGCAGACACCCAGCAGTTCACAGAAACACACGCAGGCTGAAGCTACCGACGGCACGTTGAAACTCTGCAGGGCTACATGGTAGGCCTGCTCCGCTGCACCACACAGTCTACAACACGCACGCACAAGTACATACACGCACGCACACACAAGAGTGAAAAGACAAGAGGCAATATGTCAAATGGAGGTGTGGTGGGTACGCACACGCGCGCACACACACACGCACACACGCACACGCACACACACACACACACACACACACACTATAGAAACCAGCACACTCTCTTCACTTGTAAATCGCTCACAATGGTTTCGGTCCTGGTCCAGATTTTATTCAGGTGTGCAAATGACTTTTGATTATCTTTGGTATGTGCATGACTTTGACTTTATCCAAGTCGGTCAGGAACTCACTTAAAAATGAAAGTGTTCAGAGCCCAACCATCTGTCCACTTAAATGGATATTTCAATTTTAACGTCTACTCTGGCACCTGTGTTTCACCCCAGAGGCCCAGACAGTTTTTAAGTTTGCTTGATTCGCTATATTTTATATTAATTTTAACTGATAAGCCCCCATTGTAACTTTAAACTCCATTTTATCCATGTTAGGTTTATTGAAAACACCCGTCCTTGGTCTGATATTGTCCTTGGCACGTGAACGTTTGAGAGCTACTGATTTAGAAGACCAGGAGACCATGACCAGAGACAGATACAGGCTGGGGGGGAACACGTGATACAAAGCAAATCTTCATACACTCACAGTGTCTTGACGTCACTGCAGCCCGGCAGGTTCTGCAGCAGGAAGGTGACGTAGGCAGACGCGGGGCGGCCGTGACGGAGGTAGTAGGCAGCATCCAGCCTCTCCATCAGAGCAAACCTGGTGACCAGCTCTGGACTGGAGAAGTGAGGCAGTTCTGATACGTCTACAAGCCGCAGCCGCAGCAGCAGCAGCAGCAGCAGCAGCAGCAGCAAACCGTTTCCGTGGCAACATACACAATGTGTAAATTCAATGTCAGGCTTCAGTAACACGCAATCATATGAAGCTTAATGCTGATTAGCACAACTCCATTTCTGTAAAGACTGTGGTTATTGTTACTAATTATGCACATTGACCTTGGCAATTTCCAGAATTGTCAGAGAACAATAATACATCACATTCACACACACACACACACACACACACGCACGTGCGCAGATTGTACCATTGGGGCTGAGAGTGTTGGCTGTCTGCCAAACAAACAGGCGTGATGGATCCAGCGGATGGAGAGACTGAAATAGAGAAAAAGGGAGAGAGAGGGAGAGCGAGAGAGAGCGAGAGAGAAATGTAATTATCATTCCACTGCCTGAGGAGCAACATTTTCTGCTTGACTTGTCTCTTAAGAAAACAAAACTGTACAGATGAACATATTTTTCTTGTTTTGACAAATGTGAACATAAACTTTCTGTTTGAGATTAGGCACTATTGCGATTGATTTTGTATGAAGAATACCAGTAAGTGTAAATGCTGTCATGCATGTTTTCTGGCACATACAAATGTCTTGTGAGTCTGCGTGTAAAAAGAATGATGAATCAGGCTATGCTCATGGAAACACTGGCTCAAGCGCTTTCTGATCATGTTTCCTACCGAGTTTTCTTACCTGAAGGAACAGGGTTACAGATATTACGTCTGTATACAGACCATTATGAAGAGGAAACATCTGGAAAAATCTGTTCAGAAGAAGAGATTGATTGAGCTGTACCTGCATCAGGTGGTAGATAGAAAGGTCGGAGGTTGTGGGATTGCCGCGGGACCCCCCCGCGGGGAAGAGGGCGGCTCTGAGTTTGGGGTACGGGGTCAGTGTCATCTTTAAGAGCTGGGGGTCAACTCTCCACGCCGGGCTGCCTGACCTGTCTCCCTGACGTATCACCTGAACCGCCAGTCACACAGAGACACACATGTCACAATCACCGCACAGTCTCTGCTGGTTCTGAATGTGGCGTCCTTGAGGAGGTGCTGAAATAAATTACAACTAGAACTGAAATAATTAATTAACTGAAACTGTATTGCTTACTAAATTAACTGCTGTCGGCACCACCATATGGCATGTGTCAAAACGAACTAAAACTAAACTAAAATTAAAAATTAAAAACTATTCTACTTCTACTCCTCCACTCCTCATTCATCTCCTCTTTTCTTTTCGATCCACCAATGTAATTATGTATTTATGCAAACAAGGTTGCAAAGTTGTTGTTCTCTCTATGTTGCATACAAATTGCATCAATAGATGCAATTTGTCAACTTTAATAACCCACAACCTACAACAATAATGGAATTGAATTGATTTCAAGGGCAATTTCAGAGAATACATACATAATAAATCAACAAAACACACGCACACACACGTGTCCGTGCACAGGGTTTAAGGAGGGATGGTATATACCGTTTGCATCGGTATAGATCTACCATATAAACACTTTATTCCGAATGCTGCTGGGAGTTTTTTTTAGTTCTGGTAAAGACAGCAAATCTACAAGCTCACAACTCGTCGCCGGCGCGACGCGTTGTGAGCTTGTAGATTTGCTGTCTTTAGTCGTGGTCATGTAAACAATTGAGGAATAGGAATACTTGTCATGTAAACAGTTCAGGGTATGAATCTCTGTTCGGAATGAATTCATTCATTCTGAATACATTTTGCGCATGTAACTGAGGCCAGTGTTTCTCACCTGGTCTATTCCTCCAGGGGTGAACATGATGGTGGCGAGGGCCAGCAGGCTGTGGCCCTCTAGAAGCATACTGGAGACGGACGCCTGGCCACCAGGTAGGACCACCTGGGCACTGGTTAGACTGGTCCAGAACACGCACTCTGGGTCTACAATATGAATAAGAACAAAACATTAGGCCACGCCACGGTTTGATTTGTCTTTATAAAGAAAATATTTGCACATGTGCTTCGTTCAGAGGAACGTTTTCTTATGACAGCCATTCCCTTTTTTCTTTATATATTTTTTTAGCCCACGATTTTGTAACCCATTTTTCACCCCTGCCTGTGTCAATTATCTAATGTGATCCTACACACCCTCTGCCAACCT
>OOFJ01089569.1:5246-17386 GCA_900323375.1 Benthosema glaciale
AGGCTAAAGGTCAAAGGTGAAAAATCATTAAAAATTGCACTGAGTCCAGAGATTTTTTTCTTGACTGAATTTCTGCCTCTGTGGGGGGTATTTATATGCAAATATCATGACCAATAGCATTGAAAAACTAAAAAAAAATCAACCTCTATGCTGATGATTAGTTGAAAAAAGAGCAGAAAAAAAAATATTTTAATTAAGTAATAAATTACACAAAAAATGTTGTAGATCTACAACACTGGGCCTTTGAGGTGTTGTGGTACCATGAGGTGCATGCATAGTTGAAGTAACCGTGTACAAGAGCTCCTGTGGGAAGTATTTGTCTCCGTACAGTATGTCTTGCTACAGTGAGCATTGCCGAAAGAAAGTAATACTGTAACACACACACACACACACACACACACACACACACACACACACACACACACACACACACACACACACACACACACACACACACACACACACACACACACACACACACACAATCAATATAGTGGAATGGAAACAGCTGTGGCCTGGCTGTGTGAATAGGCATCGGTCAGTGCTGTTGTTTACTGCTGTTTAGTGCTGTTGTTTACAGACATGTTCTGTTGAGGTTTTCGGATGGGACGGGGTCGGACAGAGGGAGGAAACCAAACAGTGGCGATTTCATTGGCATTTCCTCGATGAAGGAGGTCAGCTGAAATTTTATTATCTTCCTGTGGGCTTGCCTTGAAACCGTGGCTTTCGAGAAGTCGGCAATGTGGTAGAGTTTAGAACTTTAGATAATAAGGTCTGGCGTCCTAGCACTTGTTATTGTGCTAACACAATCTGTGTTGTGTTCCTACGCTGTCGTGTTCACTTCAGCCAAAGTAACCTAAGCATATGCCCTAAAAACCCACTGGCTCGATAACGCGCCGTGGAATTACGCACAGAATATCATCTTTAATGAATACAAAGTAACCTAAGCATGTGCTAAAAACCAACTGGCTTGACACGCGGAGCGCACATAATATCATCTTTAACTAATCCAATCCATTCCAAAAATAAATAAACGAGAGCAAAAGGAGACGCTTCACTACACGTCATGGGCAGCAGCAGGGCAGCGTAATTAACTCCACTAGAGGCACTCACTCACTGCACACAGCATTCAATTCTTTATCAACAAGACCATGCATAGAGATTACTGGTCTGTTTTGGTTTTCAAAACACCAGCTGGTGGTCAGGAGGACATGCTGGACATTCACTTGTGTATACACAGACACGGGCGCCGTGCACACACACAAACATAAAAGACACGAGTATGTGCGCGTATGGGTCACATGAGGTAGAGCCTCAGACACTGTCCTACTCTCTCTGTACTGTCTGTTGAAGCCACTCACATCTCTAATGACACACACCTCCCTTGTAATTCACTTTTTTTTTGCTTGGGTCAGATTCAAGTCGTTCCGTTTGACCTGTGATTACAGTGATTTACTGTAAGTGTTTTCCAGCAAAGAAATCAAATGTTGCAGCTGGGCATAAACCATGTATCTCCAGATTGTCTCTTTTTTCGTTTATTTAATTAATGCCGTTGGTCATCCTTTAGCTCAGTAGTTCTCAACCTTTTCTGGCCGTGACCCCCCAAAATAATCATATTTGTACTCCACCCTGACAAGCACTTGTTGTGATCTACAAGCTCACAACGAATCGCATTGTGACCTTGATCAGCTATTTTCACAATGGTCTTTCTTTTCTTTCTTACCTTCCTTTTCCTTAAACGTCCTTAAATTGTAATTTTACTGGACCCCAATATTTCCCCCATATTTCATTGTATGACTGCATTGTGCTAAAGTAGCATATTGCTGTGTGACGCATATCAACGTTATCTTTCCTGTTTTTGAACATTTCTGAAACATTTCTCTTATACTTAGACATGGCAAAGTATTAACAAGAGCTAGCGACTAGATAATATCTACGTTGCAAACTTGGGTCCATTGGAACAAGATTTTGGTCATGCAAGGGTTCTGCATGGCAGTTGCATTACTGTTGGCTGATGTAGACAAGATTGAAGCACACATGCCATATGCAAACAGGTGTAAGTGAAAAGATAATTAGGTGGTTTTATCCCACATTTCTTTGTTGAATTCCTAAAGTAAACATGGAGTCTATTGTGTGTGTGTGATCGTGGAATGTGTATTTGATGCTCTGTTATGATATTACTTACAGTATTTAGTTTACTGTATATATATAACAAACTAGTTTAACCTATTAAAGTATCTGTGCCATTTTAGATTTTAGTGTTAATTTAAAATGCGAGCTTGTACATCTGGTATCTTTGAACATATTTGAAAAATCTTGAAAGCGTGAGAACTACTGATTTAGAAGCTAATTGTAGAATCAGCCTCAAGGTTAAATTGAAGACATTATCTGCACTTCAAAGGTTCCAGCAGTACACAATTTTTTATTATAATCGTAGCACATTTCATTGATTGAATATTTATAATTGTTTGCAATTAGTACAGGGGTACAATTAATTTACAATGACTGTTAAAAAGGATAACACAAAAAGCCAGAGGGGCGTTTGCACTGTGGTCCGGTGTGTTTGAAGTTCATGCTACGATAGCTCTGGGGTCAAAGGTTAAGCCAAAGGGTTCCACATGCGCAAGCACGTTGATTTAACCCCCTGTTCCACTGCTCCCGTTAGAGAATCTCATTGTCAGTGTTAATTATTGAGAGTGGCTTGAGAATCAGTCGGGTGAAGTTTGTCAGGCCGACATAATGCTCTCTTTGTGCAAAAAAATTTGATCTGGAATTTCAGCAATGCCTGCGTGACACACATGACATGACATGACTTGGACACTGCTGCGGCCAGCCCATCTGTTAGACTGACTGCAGATTGGAATACTCTCGAGACTGCAACAAAAATTCTCATTCCCTCTAATGGTTTGTTTACTTCCAATATGTGTGCACGTACACAGACAATACCAATGCCTCCCTTCTGACTGGTTGCTTCCGAGGCATTTGTTCAAACAGCAGTCAGCTGAATTACCCTTGGTTGTGTCTCCCCCTATGGTCTATGGTCTCCTGATTCTGAAAATGGAGGACCTTAGTGCTTTGCTGGTTTCATCCTTGTTGGTAGCAGTTTTTGTATTGACTCGTGCTTTCGTTTGAAATCGTCTAAATACTGTGAATAAAATCTTCAGTCAAAGGGGAAAATACCTCAAAGTTGTGCTTAAGTACAGTACTTGAGTAAATGTACGTAGTTACTTTGCACCACTGGTATTTAGCAGGCTCAGCATGACTTATCACAGAGCGCAGGCTGTCCCTAGATAGTCTGAGGCAGTCTGACAACAACCCGTGGTCATCATAGTAGAACATGACACTCCACTGCAGGCGCGGCAAAAAGGGTGTGTGTCTGTGTCTGTGTCTGAAAAACACTGTGGCTGTAACCTAAGCACAGTGTATGGCCTCCGAGCTAAGCCTGTAGTCTTTGGTGGTTTAGGTTAGAAGGGAGTTTGTTGCCATTGACCGTGGGTTACATCACCAGTGGGGTGGGCATTCTCTTCCGTACATTAAGCTGCTCAACAATAGAGCTGGCCCCCAAAAGCACGTTGTGTGTGTGTGTGTGTGCGTGTGCGTGTGTGTGGCCTGTGATGTGCGCACTGAAGTCCTGTTTGTTGATGTCTTTTAAATGAGTGTATGATAATGTGTGTGTGAGTGGGTCGGATTGTCTGATGATACGCAAAGTTGTGTAAGTTAAAATAAGCTGTAGAAATTGGCGACTCGTATGAGGCAAGAGAATCACCGGTGGCCTAGACTGCATCAAAGTATTGCAGTAACCAGATCTCCATGGAATGTGTGTGGTTTGCCAGAGAATTCGAGTATTCAGCCAGACAACAACAAAATGGCAGAGAGATTATATCGTTGCAGTCCTTAAGGGGCTCTCGGGGTTTCATACTTTAACGTGACACTCGTGTTTGTGACTCTCTAGACTGTTTCAAATCTGTTGCATGACAGCAAAACGTGGTCACGTGTTGTTCAGTTCTGTCTTCTTTGATATATTTCAGCTAAACTGTGGTGGCGGCAACATGAAGAATCAGTAATCACAAACAAAGGGAAACTACTACAAACCTTATTGTCAAACAAGGTTATGCTGATCAAAGAGTCTCCACAATCCTAATTTTTTAACAGCATGGTAAAATATGGTATCTGGGTCGCTCACAGATGAACAAGCTACCCACAAAGAAACAGACTTCCTGTACATAAGATAGAATGGTCTGGGGAGTCCCCTGGCAATAATTCTGGTGCCAATAGATATTGCCATGTCTAATGTGGACTACCTTAGTCCTTTTTCAGGGCCCAAACATGTTGAAGGCTGTGGCCAACTGTTGTATATAGTTTAAATGCAAACCATTGTGGAAGAAACTATATGGTTGCTTTTACAGTGTCTAACCTTTATATTTTACCACTACTTGTGATATTTATAATGCAGTGATATTTCATAGCTTGTAAGCTCCTGGCTGTCTTCCTCTAGGCCTAATAGATATTGTTTTGGTACAAAGTATTTTGTTATGAGTCAGTTGTCCTTGGAACAGCCACAGTATAACTGTGATGATTTCTGCACTGCACTCTTGGCAGAATAGCATACCACTGACACGAGTGTTATTGTACTTCTCCCCGTGGTATCATGTACATAAAGCATGAACATCACAACCTGAAACCTGAAACAACATTAACCATGCATGGACTAACCTCTCCCACCAGTTTCCATCGATGACATTGACTCGGTGCGCAAAGGCCGTCAGTCCGAAGGTCTCCAGAAGTACACAGATTCCAGTGTGGAGGACCGCTGCTTCTCCATCATCTTTAAGGGCCGCAAGAAGAACCTCGACCTGTTGGCAGCCACCGGCGAGGAGGCAAAGCAGTGGGTGAATGGCCTGGAGAAGATCATCGTCAACCTGCGCAACCTCAACCACCAGCAGAAGAGCGAGCAGTATCCTTAACCGCACAGATGCACGAGAACGTTAAATGAAATGCACACAGAACAGTAGATTTCCATTCACAGCAACACTGCTTCGCTGTCAAACACTGGCAGAAGGTAATCAACCCATGGGTTGCCTTTGTTCAATATGAAGACGTGTTGCTTTTTAATATCCATAACAAAAGGTCGTCATTGGGGCCGCTAGAAAAATAGGTGGCTGTGAGGGCATCTCTAGTACATGCTGTACTAGAGATGCATGTTAACATGCACACTCCAGGAAATATTCCAAACAGCATTTTTGAGAGAACACATACTGTACTACTCTAACTCTAAGATCTCAAATCATCAGTTTGTTATTATGTTAGGCTGTTTATTGTTTTGTCAAATCAAACGGCTACTGTATAAAGCAGGACTGGGTTTATGAATGGAGCAGGAAGTAGCATTGCGGCAAATCCTTACATGGTCATTTCAGCTGGATCTTCAACTGCATGAGGAAAGCAGACAAGAATGAGGACAACAAGATGACACTGAAGGAGCTGAAGCATTTCCTGCGACAGATCAACGTGGAGGTGGCCGACACCTATGCTGAGGAGCTTTTCGCTGTGAGTCTCTGTCTTTGCTCATCACTGACAGAATATTTCATCACAACGTAATTCAGAATCACAGTCAGAATCTGGTTTATTTGTCACGTCACAGCTTCACAAGGTGTACATCAGTGGGTGACAACTTTTTAGTCACGCAAACCCCATTTAATCCGTTTTCCAGGAAAATAATGGGAAAAGGGAAAAATATATATACATATATACACGCATAGTATAATCAGCAGCAGGTATGCACATGCGGCCGTTAAACATATGTTGCAAAATAATGGCAACACATCGGTAGGTCCACATACTGTAGTAGCAGGTATGGACATGAGGTTAGATATACTACTGTATGGTGTAAAAAGGTAGCAGCGCTGCACAACAGCAGATCCACATACGAAGTTAGCCGTATATGGCAAAAACTTCACAGGTAACATATTAAGCCACATGGTAGACCCACAAAGGAAAAGCAGTTCTCATTATTGAACCGTCTACACACCAAACGAAGGTGTTCAACAAAGACTAATCATCATCATCACCCCAACGCTCAGTTCATATCCCCAACTATCGGATGATTTTGATTGCAATTATCTCCTCCCATTAGAAATGTGACAAGTCCCACTCCGGTGCCTTGGAAGGGCCCGAGATCAAGCACTTCTACGACCTGCTGACCTACCGGGAGGAGGTGGACGTGATCTACGGGAAGTACGCTCAGACGGAGGGTCACATGAGCACCAGGGACCTGCTGAACTTCCTGCTCAACGAGCAGAGAGAGCCTCTGAACATGGAGGACGCCGTCAGGCTGATTGACACGTACGAGCTGGATGAAACGGGTAAGGAAGGACATCTTGGGAGGGTTTGGAGTATGTAGTAGAGTAGACTGTCCTGCTGCTACTCGTTGTCGCTGAAAGTTTGTATGTCCAAAACGGTTTCTGGAATGGGAAAAGGTAACCTGTGTTCCAATTGAGCCATTTATTAACTAGTCATAAGCTCTTCTTAAAAGGACCACTTCACCACTTTTCAAACTGCCTTCATATAATTCCTCATATAAGTCCTCACTAATGTTCATGATAAAATGCCACATTTTCTTTCTACTCAGTCTGTGTCTCATGGGAGGGCTGTGGGCAGTTCAGAAACCGTCCTCCATGCCCCTCATCGATGGGGAATCGAAGCTAATAGAAACTGCAGGCTTTCTATTCCTGAAAAGTTGCAATACAATAATGGAAGCCATCGTTCTCATGATATTAAAAATGTAAACATACAAACATATACGTATATATTTTTTAATCTAGTTTAAAAAAAATCTGCCTAATGATGATGCACATGGTGGACGGGTTTCTGAACTGCCCACAGCCCAATGAGACTGACGGAGTAGAAAGTAATTGTGGTATTTTATCATGAACATTAGTGAGGACCAATTATATGAAAGTCGTGAAGTGGTTTTCTAATACTTTTCATTGTTTAAAGTTTAAATATGGATTACAGAGATACAAGATAAAAGTCATGCTCTGCATGGCCATTCAGATTAATCTTATTTGTTTTTTTAACTTCAGCTTTTTGACTTCAGCTATTTGTATGCTCTGTATTTACGTTGTTTTGTTTCTTATCATTTTCATGTCGTGCAGCACTTTGGTCAGCCTTTAGTTTTTTTTTGTTTGTTTTTTAATCTGCTTTATAATTAAAATTGTCTTAACTTGACTTTGTTCCTAATATCCCTTCTCTACACTTCCTCCTCAGCGAAGCAGAAGAAGCACATGACCAAGGACGGCTTCCTGATGTACCTGAACCAGCATGAGGGTTCCATTCTGAACCCGGCCCACAAGCAGGTGTACCAGGACATGAGTCAGCCCCTGAACCACTACTACATCTCCTCCTCACACAACACCTACCTGACCGAGGACCAGCTCAAAGGCCCCAGCAGCACGGAGGCCTACATACGGCATGTATACCTTTTACACAACCGGGGTTCTGAAAGTGGGAAGGTCCTTTGAGAAGGTTCCAGAGGGAAGGTCCCCCAGCGAAACGTGTTGATGTAGAATCAAAATTTGTTTAACCACATCATTTCTGCATTATCATCCGTTTGAAAGTAGGCTACAATCTATAAGTTCACAATGCGTTGCATCAGGTTTTAGATCAGCTATTTTCAGAAAATATTTTAAAGATCACAGTTGGGGGTGGGTCATGAAGACTTACATGTGTTGACCTAATCAAATCTTTTAAACAAAATTTGATAATTTTTTTCACACAAAGTTCGAATTAAGCACTTGCCATTATCTGTTTATCAGTCCAAGTCATCATACAATATTTCTTCTTTCGTGTAACGTCAGAGGTCCAACTCAGTGTTGTCTAGCCATGCCAGCATCTCTGGTCCCAGGTCGTAGAGGCCGGCTTCCGAGGGTGGTCTGTATAGGGGGCAGGTGTTGATGATATGGTCGGCGGTCTGCTCAGGGTCACCGCACTCGCATGCCGCACTGTCCGCCAATCCCCACCTCTGCATTGCTGCATTGAAGCGCCCAACAAATACAATATTTGTTACCCTTAAAGTTTAACATACAGTAGCTGACTCCCACATCATAGTGAAGTACAGTAATGTTTTTCAAACAATTGAAACACATTTTTTGGAAGCATTGTGTGTTTTGTGATTAGTTTGTAATTACAATCCCTAACCTAGAAAGCAATATTGTGCCAACAAACAGCGAAACACGGAACTGGTTTCCTCCTGTTGTTGCGAGCGTGACCCCGTTGGTAAAGATGTTTTCATGTTTAACTCACAGGGCCCTGATGAAGAGTTGGTAAAGATGTTTTCATGTTTACCTCACAGGGCCCTGATGAAGAGTTGGTAAAGATGTTTTCATGTTTACCTCACAGGGCCCTGATGAAGAGTTGGTAAAGATGTTTTCATGTTTACCTCGCAGGGCCCTGATGAAGAGTTGGTAAAGATGTTTTCATGTTTACCTCGCAGGGCCCTGATGAAGAGTTGGTAAAGATGTTTTCATGTTTACCTCGCAGGGCCCTGATGAAGAGTTGGTAAAGATGTTTTCATGTTTACCTCGCAGGGCCCTGATGAAGAGCTGCCGCTGTGTGGAGCTGGACTGCTGGGACGGCCCCAACGGAGAACCCGTCATTTACCACGGCTACACACTCACCTCCAAGGTCCTGTTCAAAGACGTCATCAAGGCCATCAAAGACTACGCCTTCAAAGTACGTGAGGGAGACAGCCACCTGTGGCACGGTCGGACAGGACCTGGCATGCCGCGGCTTAATTAACACCCTTTGACTGTCGTTTCCACGGCTGCTCTCGTTTGTGGGATTACAGTTGAAGCACATTTTGTTTGTGCACTCTGGCTGAACATAAAAACACAAAAGAAAAAGCTAAATCCTTGTGCAAATGAGAAATTTTAAATTAAGATGGGGAAAAGATGCCTATGAAAGAAAAGATGATGGTTCAAGACAGTTATAAAATAAATATTAAAAAAAAATCTATTAAAATAATAATAATCAAAGTAACAATTGGTTTCCAGATATTAAATGACATCGAAAGGGTCAAAGATTCTTTGCGTTCCGCAAAACCAAATGCGGTTCTTGTTCCGTTTCCACAGACCTCGGAGTACCCAGTGATCCTGTCCCTGGAGAACCACTGCAGCCTGGAGCAACAGAAGCTGATGGCCCAGCACATGGGCTCCATCCTGGGCAGTGCTCTCCTCACTCAGCCGCTGGGAGACACCATGCCCGTCCACTTCCCCTCACCTGAGGTAGGTCAGACAGGCTGTGGCTTTTACTGAGACATCCTATACACCAGAGGTTCGCAAACCTTTTAGCTTCATGTACATCCATCTTCAACCGCTTATCCGTTGTCGGGTAGCGGGGGCAACAGCTCCACCAGAGAGCTCCAGACTTTCCTGTCCCGAGCAACATTAACGACTTCCTCCTGGGGGATCCCGAGACGGTGCAAGGCCAGAGAGTCGATGTAATCCCTCCATCTAGGGAGACACTCGAGAGCTTTGCATTCTGGCTCAACTCTCTTTTCGTCACAACAGTGCGGTACAGCGACTGCAATACCGCCCCTGATTCTCCGGCTGATCTCCTTCTCCGTCCTCCCATCACTCGTGAACAAGACCCCGAGATACTTAAACTCCTTCACCTGGGGTAATGCCTCATGTACAGTATATACATATTTGCGTCTCCCTGAGATCCAAACGTATAAAAATACATTCTGCATTAACCACTCAAGTCCTATTTGATAGTGTAAATAACCTATCTATAATTGTAATAAAAAGTTCTGCAATTCTGCAATAAAATCTTAATATGATGGAGAAAAAAGAATGGCATAGGAATGTGCCACTGTACCAATGTGAGACTATGGGCAGTCAATTTCCCCTCACCTGATGAGGTACAGTAGGTCAGACAGACGTCGCGCCTCTTACTGAGACATCCTATAGACTGTTTACAAAGCCCGGAGCCTCTCATTAATCCTCGACCTGAAACGGACACCAAAGACGGACCCAGCCCGTAATTCTAACTCTCAAATTACCAAAACGGTAATCATCAGCCAGTCTGAGGTCTTCCCGTTTTAGGTGACGAGGACAGTCAAGATTCACCTGACAAAGGAAGTCGATGCAAGTTGAATCCTCATTATGCAAACGGAAAACAAACGACTTTAGCCACTTTCACATTATGAACACTGGGAAAAATGTCTGGGGAATCATGTCAGGACATTGTCCAGTGTTGGGTAGTAGACGCACACATGAACTACTACCGCGTAAATATAACACAAGCACAGCCTGAGGGAGATGCAAGGAACTCAATATCTTTCAGAGAACATTGGTTCTCTGAAAGATAACCACTGCCGTAGTAAAGAGACGTTTATGTTCGATCTGTGAATTTTCTAACTCTAATAAAAAGCAGAATAAATGAACTGGTTTTCAGTTCCCTCGCTCTCTCCAAACACCTCGGGAGGAGAGAAGGCTCTACCCGTCGACAATAAAAGGTAATCAACGCGTACACACTGAATGTAAATTCACCGGACTATCACCACATCCGTTCACACAGATCGGTTTGAGCCAAATCAGACGTATCCCGGACTAAAGTCAAGGGTCCTGCCTGTATAAAATCTGTTGCACGTCCGATCCTACTGATCCGGAATGTTGAGTTCATACATACAGTCCCTCCGTTTCAACTCTGGAAAACTTCCATCATACAGTGCATGTCTAAAAGTGGCTTTAGACACCGACAGGTTATTCCAAGTCCATACCTCAACATGCTGCTGAGTTTGGAGACAAACAAACAAATGAAAATATAGCACACGGTTTTGCATGTTAGTAGCTTATGTTAGTGAAAATCAGAGAGCACCTTTGAGCATCTGACCAGTCCTTACAAGATGTGTCTGTGAGCTTGAGCGGTGAATGAGAGAAGACCTTGTTTGGCTGCAGGGACTGAGTTTCCAAAAGGAATTTAATTTACATGGGAACAGAACTTGGACCAGGTATGCATGGCAGGGCATGTACTCAGCCGGTCTTGATGTTGATCTTGATTAAATTGTTATTAAATACGGATTTCATTTTTATTTTTCTGAGTATGTGGCTGATTCATTTTGTATTATCTGCCTGTTGCCTTGCCACCTTGTTTTTCTTTAGTAGTTTTTGTCTGCTTTTACCTTTTTTATCCTTATCTCGCTTATTCTTTCTGTTCTTTAAGCACTGCATTCTGTATCTGCTATTTTCTTCTGTGTTAGTGAGCAGCGGCGCCTAGAACTAGAGGTGTAACTTTCAGTAAAAATAAATGACAGGAGTCTTATAACCGTGACAATGGCATCTGGAATCATCTTTCTGTGACGTTCCACTTCCATCCAAAGCCACGTTGGGCAGTCATTTTCAGAGATGCTACCCATTGGATGAATGCCTGGGGCAATATGGCATTCTCTGTATGTGCACAGTGTAATTGGCTGTTGATGGGGTGTTTATCTGGAAATTACGCCTGCCCCATTCATAAAAAAAGGGAATGTATTCATCTGCCTTTAGTGCAGACAAATGTAATCTATGATATAATCTGTGATAATCAATTTGATGTTTATGGCCAGTGTATGAAAATGAAATGACTTCCTCGACATCTTTCCCTGTGCAGGAGCTGAAGGGTCGGTTCCTAATCAAAGGCAAGCGGTCGAACAAGCTGGATGCAGCCTTCAACAACAACGGCAGCGTAGAGGACGACAGTGTGTCCGAGGAGGACGAGGCGGCCGACTCCAAGGAGAACGGACAGAAAGCCAAGGCTAAGGTGAGTTCTAGTGAGTCTCTACTACGCACTGCAAGGTCCTGAGGCTAAGGTGAGTTCTAGTGAGTCTCTACGCACTGCAAGGTCCTGAGGCTAAGGTGAGTTCTAGTGAGTCTCTACTACGCACTGCAAGGTCCTGAGGCTAAGGTGAGTTCTAGTGAGTCTCTACGCACTGCAAGGTCCTGACCCTTATGGGTACAGTCAACTACAATTCTATGGAAGTGTCAAATCACAACAAGTTGTCTCCAGACACTGTTACATGTACTGTAGAGCAGAGACCCGACGGAGATCCCACCCTGAGCAAGCAATTTTGTGACAGTGCCACTGCTAACAAAAAATGGGGTGTC
>OOFJ01089571.1:12098-25345 GCA_900323375.1 Benthosema glaciale
CTAGTCCCACTCATGGTAGCTTGTAGATGTGTTCTTGTTTGCATGCCAAAAAGAACACATCTACAAGCTACCATGAGTGGGACTAGTTGTATGCTAACCAGAGGGGACTGTGATTGCACCATACAGACGCCTGAACAAACAGTCTTCTCCGCTAGAGCATTCCACCACTGGAATGGAGGCTGGGACAAACGATAAGTTCGAGCGGTAGGATTTCCACTTTTTGGCACAAAGAGTCTACCGTGTCAGAGTCTTCCGTTAATTAATTACTTAGCAGAAGGCATTAGTCACTGTCACAGATTAATTACTAATTAATCTGTAATTCAGGGTTTCCCCCAGAAGAAATGTAGTCTAGGTGTAACTGTTAAAAGTGTTAAGTACCGGAGAGGGGCGTATGTTGTACACTACACACGCAGCTCTCCTCCTGTGCAGGCGCATGATGGGTTGGTGTCAGATTCATGATGGAAAAAACACAACTACAGCCTCCATGGACTTTAATGCAAAATCTTCATGCAATAGAGCAATGTGCAATAAATACACAAGCAATAGTGCAAGAGTTTTTCTCACTTACCTTCCAGGAGATCAGAGGCCGAGCCCAAACAGTACTCCATCACCAACTAGGAGAAAGAGAAAGGAGCATTAACACACTGACTGAGCTATATTAGGGATCCCAACATGAGTGCATATACATTGAATGTACACAAACACACACACTCACCCATGCTGTGTGCTCTCTCAGGTAGCAGCCACGGTACTCGACAGTGTTGGGGTGGCGCAGTTTCTGGAGGAACTTCACTTCCTTGATGATATCCTGCCATTTCTGGAACATGAGAGGGCCATGAATATTGATGAGTGCCCACAAGCGACAGAGAAACTGAGCCTAAATCTGGCTCAAAAACAGTGTGTATTTGAGCACTGCCAGCTCCTACCTCATTGGACTGCTTGCCGCTATAGGACATCTTCTTGATAGCCACCACCTCATTGGTGCGGATGTCATGGGCCTGAAGTGGAAGCAAATGGGTTCAAATGATATATTTTTATAAATATACAAATTTGATCTTCAAGATGAACACATCCACAAAATATTGTTGGAACAAATCCCAACAGCATGACAATAATGCTGCCCAACCTTGTGAACAAAAGATAAAGAGAGAGGGCACACTGCATGAGCGATGAATGATGCTGTAGTGTGGCAGCAAACCAGGAATTGAAAAGACTAAAAAAAGGGACCACAGCATTGCAGTCATGTCAGTGCCATTATTACCCTTGCATCCACAAGGAATACAATTGTGTGTGTGTTTTTTTTCTTCTTTTCTTTTATCTGTCCAGCAAAAACATTTAATGTATAATAATAAACTAAATTGCACAATTGAATTCTATGAACATTTACAAGGAAGAGCACTACCTTGAACTTAACAGCCAGTCAACCTCATAATGGATCACTGTACAGTCACATCATAATTTTCTAAGATTTGACAAGCATCGCCCTGCCACTGCCTCCTTAAAGGGGGGAGCCGTGTTTCACCAGCTGAGACCCATCGCACCGCAACGCTGGTTCACTGGAAGATAAACTGACCTCTTTTGCTGAGCCTCTGTCCTTGCACTCTCTTCACTCATCCCTAACGTTACTTGTTCACCCTTCACTGAACAAGGTCTTTCATCCACCATGAGCCACTTGTCCTTCGCCAATCACCATCAATGCTTTTGTTTTAATCTTTATAACTGCCTCGCCACATTTAATGCTACGCCGACTACCTCTTTGATTGAACCTGGGTCCTTCCTTATTATCATTATTAAGGCTAAATGATGTCCATCACTCTTTCCTACCCAATTCATCCCTCAGGCGTACTAGTGCTGTACCTTTCTTTTCCATCCCCCACTTGATGCTGGCCAGCTTTAAACACATTCTGTACACTACATTTCAAATCAAGTAGCCCTCGCTACTGAACTGCGTTTGTTTTCAGGCAATGACGGCCATACCGTTTTACCAATCACAGAAAGAAATGTTTCACCCAGTGAACAATTACTCAAGATTGGTCAGGTGACATCCTGTGTTGCACAATTTATTGCAATACTAGAAAAGTCACACCTTGTGCTGCGCATGCTGAGGAAAACAAGCACACATGCCATCACTTGTTCTGTCACAGCTAACTGCATTTCAACATCAACCTCAGTTCTAGTATTACATTCTTATAATGTATTAAGCTGAGCAATATGCATTGAATCGTACGGTGAATGTCGTCATTACCTTTCTCACAATATTGAGTTTGTGGGAAAAGCAAAAAACACGGCAATAAGGAAGAAACGTGTATGAGCACCCTGGCTCTCTCCACAGGCCCATATATCATCTACAAATTATATATGGTGTAATAAAACTGCTAACAATAACGTAGATATATTGCATGAACTCAATAGCACATGCCGGTCTGAGCACACCTTTCCTAATACAGTACAATTGCAATAAATAATGCCTACTAATGTTGGGACAACATGCACAAATCTCTCTTCAATAGAGCTTTGGCAGACTGTAACAGCCATGCACCAATACTCTTTAATATTAACTATTCATACATTTATTATCATAATTACTGAGAGAATGTGCACATAACTCATTATTATTTCTCTTACCTATTTAGCAATAAAGAACTGGGGAGAACACCAGTACATTTTAGGTAGTACAATTCATTTGTGCTCATATTGGCAGAAGGGGATATGATAATGAAGGCCTGACTTTGGACGAATGGAAATAAAAATACAATATGGCACTACCCAAAATGAAATGGTCTGAGAACTTGAATCATTTTATATTCCACTAATACTTCTGAGTAAATCAGTTTCTACAGTGAAATTTATAGATGCACTGCAACTTAAAAATATATATAATTCTGTATTGAAATACGTTAATTATACAAAAAATAATTAACACATTCTGGGCGGGAAGTGGGAACCCCTGTTGGTGTTTTAACCATTGTGTTATGATTTAGCTATTGAAAAATAGCAGATCTACAAGCTCATAGGATTTTCAGATGGGGGTCGGCGGCCAATTACATATATTTTCAGTGGTCCTTGACATGAAAATGTTTGAGAACGACTGACATGGAAACATGAGGTTTTTCAGAAAGCCGTCAGGATTTAGAAGACATTTTTAGAATCGTCCTACGGGTCTAAATGGGGTTAAACTGAAGAGTGAAGAATCATAAATGTGAGCAAAGCGTGTTACAGTGTGACTTACGAAGTACACTGCTCCGAAGCTGCCATGGCCTATCTCTCGCAGGTCGGTGAAGAGCTTCTCCGGGTCGTCCCTGAAGAAGAGCTCCGCCACCTCCGGGTCCTTCAGGCTCCCGGCCCGCACACTCGACGGCATGGCCAGCGCCTGGGGCCGTTTGTGGGGGAAATGGGATACACAGTGGGGTTACAGTCTGCTATTTGGAAGGATTACAGACATTCATGCTGGTAACATAGCCTACAGGTACTACAGACCCGTCTCACATGCACTAACTTGTCACACGCAGGCAGTCACCGTCACGCACACACAGCTTTAGTAAATCGTGCTGTGCAACATATGCAATTATGCATTGAAAAATAATAATCAAAGAATGTATAAGTAAGGATATCCAATAGAAAGATGTCTTTGTAAAGCACCAATCCACATCAGGATGATTGTCAGAAAACAAAACAAGGTAAAGCTACAGTGCTCTCAGCAAATGCAGCAGGCTCATAATTTCCCCCCCATCTGGGCAGTGTCTGAGCAACCATGAACAATAATATATTAGTGTATAATGTAACTAATTGATCAAGGTGGCTCAAAAGAATAAAGTAGAATAAAGTTTGCATAGAACGATGACAAACCAAGTGAACCAGAATGGTCCCCGACTGACAAATCAGCAGGCTCTTTCTGCCTTCTTCCTCCCTGGTGGGTCTGCCTTGTTTATGTTGAATTTGCTAAAACATAATTTTTGGAAAAAACTCAAAACAAACGTGATAATGCCCAGACACATTGCTGCACCTGTGATGTTCCATTTTACTGAGAGCAACTTTAAAACTCTGTTGAGTGCCAACTTGCGCATTGCACACAAGTAGGCCATAAATTGCATACTTGTGCACAAGCAGAGCGTGCAAACACTTTCGATCTCTACGATCTTACTATCAGCTCCTTTGTAAAAATCTGGAAATTAAATATCATGTAATTATGGCATGTTTGAGCGTCGGTGGATGTATGTATACATGTATATGATTTGTAACCCATCTTAATTGCGTCACGATCAACACGTACATGTATTTAAATTAAGATCACACTCCCGTGAAGTGAGGGGCACTATAGGTACCAACACTATACTATGATCGGTCAGGTCAAAAAGTGGTATGTCCTCTATGTTTGTGTTGCAGACAGGTGACGTAATTATGTCGGTGGATAATATATATGATCTGTAACCCATCTTCATTACGTCACCATCAACACAAACATAGAGGACATACCACTTTCCACAATACTTGCGTGCTCTGCTGGTGCAAGTAATACGAATTGAATGCACAGAACTGAAACTGAAGTGAAAAACAATGGTAGTGGATGGAGACCACGAAACTGCAACCAATGGGTGCGAAGAGGGGCACGACCACCGGCGGGTGAATTGGAAATGGATGTGACATCAGTCATCTCTGATGTGACGTCTGTCATCTATATGATGCATGACTCCAACATTTTGGCCCGGATTGGCTTCCATTATACAATTAAAGTAAAAGGTATAAAACGTGTGACTTTTTTGAGGGGGAGGGGTCTGTGCTGTGGACTACTGGCAGAAAGCGTACAAAGTTTGGCACTGAAGATTGGTCAAGCGGTTTTAGAGATTATCCATGTCCGGAGAGTCAGAGAGCCAGAGAGTGTGTGAGTGTGTGTGTGAGAGAGTGTGAGAGACAGAGAGCAGAGACAGAGATAGACAAAGAGACAGACAGACCTAGACTAAGAGTTAGACTCTCGTAGATGTATTTATTGATTCTGACAGACATTTTCAATCTACGAGAGTCTAAGCCTTCCAAGGGCTCTCGCCCCATGGTGGCTGGTGAGTGCGGCACCCTGCACCTCAGAATAGCTCTGAACACGTACAAATCTAAAGGTTCTTGCCCTGCTGCCTGAACTGTTTGTTTTCCTCGCGCAAAGCATTTGAAACCTGTAGGTCCGTGTTCTAATCCATTCTGTCTCGGAATATTTCCGCCATCTTGGATATTTCCTTGTCTCCCCAAATAAAAACATGGATCTATGGGTTTCAAACACTTTGCATGAAGAAAGTGAACAGTAGGGGCACCAGAGTAAAGCACCTTATATTTTGCATTTGTACATGTTCCGAGCTATTCTGAGGCACAGGGTGCCACGCTCTCTCGTAGATTGGAAATGTCAGAATCGATAAATACATCTACAAGAGTCTAAATCTTAGGCTAAGACAGACCCCCTCGGATGGCATAGCTTCTTGCAGAACCATGCTATAAACAACTGGAATTTCAAAATAGCCCACATGGATTGACACAGGGAGAACTGGTCGGTCCTGTCACTTTGCACTGTGATGATGCAGTGGTCAAATCCCCATCCAATGGCTACCATCTGCTATACTGGGAAATTAACATACTAGCCTAATCAACCACACTCTTATAGATAACCAAACACTGCATGGCAGTTGACTTTTCCCATTCTAAAAAGGAATGTGGCAGATAAAATAGTGACCAATAGTAGCTGACCAATTCTAAAATGGAACCAGTTTAGCAGGTGACAACAAAGGTTAACAACCACTAACAAGGCCTCCTGCCCTGAGAGACAACATTGTTCCATAACGTTCACTGTTCTGAATTCAAATGATGATGATGACAAAGTATACTTGATGGTCCCGTAATTTGCCTGAGAGATAAGTTGGTTCTACTCGACAAGTAACTCGTCGATTAGAACCTACAGATTACTAATATCTTTATCTTAGTCAAATTACAGAACATTTATACCATAAAACACATTGCTGCTCACTTTATATAACATTTGTACCATAAAACACATTGCTGCTCAATTTACAGAACATTTGTACCATAAAACACATTGCTGCTCACATCTTTTGGCAAGATCCCAAAATACACTTGAACTGATTGACACATTTGACATTTTGCAGCTACCTTGCTCGGGACATTGTGCAATTTCAGTGAGGAAGTATGCACACTTCCCTTTTAAAATGAGAAGCTGCTCAAATGCAGCAGCCAGGCTCTCAGGCAGCACTCACTGTCTTGTGAATGGTGATGTGCTGCACATTCCCAGATTGTCACATGCACCGAGGACTCGTCCAAAAGGCTCCATCTATGCAGACTGTAATGTAATCCAACGAGACTGGTGCACAGTCAGGAACTATATTATGCACGCTCATATATCCTAATTAATGGCTAACAAGGTGTCCAACTGCATTAGTGGTTATATAGTTATTTTCTGACCATGGACATCCTGGTAAGTGGTAGTGTGTGCACTGTGTACAATGCACACCTCAACAAGCAAGCTAGACGGGTTTGCACATGGCTGCTCAATTAGGCTATGTCAAAGAAATGCAGACATGATGTATTCTATACACAAGGCAACAACTATAAGGGCTTGGCTGGGACAGGCAGGCAGTCACCCGTTATACAATATAATAATGCAAAAAAAAAAGAAAAGGAATCAACAACAAGCGAGGCGGCCCGGCGTCCACGTTAACAGTTGAATCCCATTATTAGCAGCAGGCAAACGTTGACCAAAAAACCCATTTGGAATCAGATGTTATGATTTGTGGCGTTGGTTCACTCATGATGTCTGTCTGTCTTGTCTTACCGTGACTTTTGGGATCCACTGTAGCTAGCTGGTGAGCTAGCTACACTGGCCTGGGTGTAAAATACCAGTGTCTCTTCTCCTGTCTCCTTTCCTCCTCCCTCCGGTGCCTCTATTCAACACGCCCGGCCGGCCACAACATTCTGCCTGCTGCTGTCATCGGTTTTTTTACTCAAAGTCCTCTCCATCATTCTTGTCGTTCACTTCACACAACAATGCACTGACTGACTGACTGGGGCTTTGGGGCTAGCGCGTTAGCACGACGTTAGCATCGGTTATTATTATGTCAGTCAATTAAACCGCACGCACGCACAGCAGCCAGCTACAGCTAGCCGACTGACTGACTGATGTATGTGTGGGGCTAACGCAGCTAGCTAGCCGTCTTCCCAACGCAGCCCAGTGGCGAGTTGTTTTAGCTCGGGTTGGTTTAGCTGCAACAATGCTAGCGCATCATCAGCGGCTAGTGTGAGCCCTGGCTGGCTGGCTCTCTGCCGACAGGGGGGACCCGGACTGGACTGGAGAGATGCTTTTCAATGGAAAACCAGACCATGTATTTCCAGTCGTCCGCCCCGTGTTCCACTGTGCGCTGCTGTCATTACAGTGGTGGTGTTGTTGTCGTTGCGTTTCCTCTGTCACTCCGGTGGGTTGTCCATTTTTCTCCCCCCCCTCGTATTCTTCTTCCCTTTTTTTTCCTTTTTTTTGTTCAGGAGGACTTCATCATGGCGGAGCGGGGCGCAGGAGGGTGAGATCAGCCCTCAGCTTCTTCTGACAGAAATGTCCCGCCCATTCAGGGCCCCAATCCCTGGTTGGGCTCTGAATGGGCGGTACATTTCTGCCAGAAGACACTGAGGGATGATTTCACCGGGGCGCGAGCCAGCCGAAAGGAAATCGGAAGTGCTTTCTTCTTCGACGCTCTCCAGATTCCAGAACACAGACCACCACTGTCGGCGTAGGTGGTGTATAACACAGTGGTTAACTTCCCAGACGTTTTCATGTAAGGACTGACTGACTCCCACACTCATACTCAATAGCTTGAGGACGCCCCATTTGAAAATACATGCCACGGCAAGGACTCCCATAAGAGAAGATTTTTACGGCTCTAGGGTCCCTGGTTTGACCTAAAATAGGACCCCTATTTAATGGCACTTCTATCTCTGGGACCCCAATACATATTGTAAAATCAAACTTAATTTAACTCTGAGAGTGTACAAATGAACCTTCTAGTTAGATACTACCTGTAGTTTGTTTTTCAGTTGAAACTCAGCTATTGTTGATTAGCAACAAGGTCATGAGTATAATTTAGTTTTTCATATCACGTCCCCTGGTCCAAGGGCAGGAGTTGGCAGTTTGGGGTGGTTTCCAGGCTAGGAGTTTACACCTGGGTGTTTCAAGGAGTGTCCAAGAAGGATTCCATGCCCAAGGCACCCTGGGCAAGATCTACGCTGTAGAAGCTATCGTCTGTTTGGGCAGAAGTTGCAGGATTTTGGAGGAAGTTAGGCCCGAGGAAATGGCGTTGATGCTTTACAAATCAGTTTACATTCTCCGCGATTGAAACAAGTGCTGTGATTGGTCAGGAAAATATCGTATCCGGGGGAAATACATCTGACGGATGTTCCGCCGGACATTTCCGCCGATAGCTTCTCTGCCTTACATTGTGACCAGGCTTTTCTCTTCGCAGATGAGTAAGCCTGGGACCAAGGCTATGCCCGAGGGCACAATGGAGGAGGAAGTTACCAGGGTTCCCTGAGGGCCTTGTCACGTAATGTGTGAGTGGAGAATGCATGAAGGTGATTGTGATCACACTGTATTCCCACAGGACTTGAGGGTGCTTTGGCAACCTACACCCTTGTGTCAACAAGGCATACAGTGTTGTTGTCCAGTGGTGTTATAGTGAGAATGGATGTACAGTGGATATGGTGACTGCCACTCATGCTGAGATTCTTAGCCCAAAGAGCAACTTGACTGCGTTTGGTGACAGGAATTGGCCCCTGCTGCAAAGCTGGAGAGCACGGCCTCGCAAATGTCTAGAATGCTATGTGCATTCCGTAGGCCTATACAGTATATGGACATATGTGTGCACCCACCGCAAACACACACATGCAGATGTGCAACTTGAACTTGAACCCACACGCAGACATGCAACTTGAACAGGAAGTGTAATTGTTATGTAATCAGAGATAAGGGTTCTGCTGATATATCTTTTGTAGAATCTTTGCAAGGAAATATACTTTCTACCCATCAGCAGCATCAAGTTTATTCAAATATTGAGCAAGCGCAGTGTTCAGGATTCTTCTTTGTTTATTGTCATCATTGTATAATTCCTCATGAACTCCAGATGAACATTACAAGTATTACATGCATTTTGGAATAATTAATTTTTTAACAATCTTACAAGTCTGCCAAGAACACTGATGACATGCCTTGAAAAGGATCAACATAAAATGTCATATCCATACAGTAACATCTCTATAGGCCCTACACTAATTTAACTTATTGATAAAAAAAAATAACACACACACACACAAAATAATACTAATCATGATGGGATGTACTCGCCTAGACTTCATTGGGACCAATGTGAACCCTAATAGTATTAGGGATCAGCGTAAATTTGAATAAATGTAGTTAGTTAATTCCCACCACCCCTGCCTTATATGGAAAATTGAGGATTTGAGGGTTAGAGGAAGAGAATGTGAATGTTAATTAGGACAGCCCGAAGGGAGAAAAAATATAAATGAATGTGGGAGTGTGGGAGTGGAGGCGTGGATGAGGGAGCTATGAAAGAAAGATTAAAGGATGTGGCCCCATTTCACATGTGTGCAAATAGTTATAGAAATCTTTATGTGCATTACATTCACCCATATTCAACCAGGCAATCTATGCAGCAGTAGGGGTTCTGTGTCTTGCTCAAGGACACTTTGACACAAAGCCAAGAGGAACAAACTTGGGCACTCTACCTCCTGAGTTCAGATCGGGGTTGATGGTTTACAGCAGTGGTTCTTACAGTGGGGTCCGGGGACCCCCAGGGGTCTTTTTGGGGGTCCCAGGGCATCCCCAGTCAAATGAGTGTTAATTTAGCATCAAAGGTCTGGTCCAATTGGGTCAACGGTTACACTCCCAAATCCATGTAGCAGCGAGGACTGTTAGACAGTCTTGTTTCATCCCTCCATCACATTATGAAGGATATCCCATTTCTTAAAGAGGAGATAGAACATATTTTAATCAGTGTTTGTCCCAGGATGACTTTACCACTGAGAAATAACTACTGGACAGGGAAAGAAAGGCCATTGTTTTTCAGACTTACAATCTTTCTGTGGAAACCATGGAATTTGGTGGTACATTTGACAAACAACTTTGTTTGCTTCTTTTTTTTTGTTTGAATGCCCCCGTCCGTGTTAGATTGCTAAAATTAAGAAGGCAGCAAAAAAAATGAACTCTGATCTCTAATGCTGCATTCACAAGCGGTAGACAGCAAACGGCAACCATTTTAGTGGATGGGAGCAGAACGGCAAACGGAACAGGATGGCATGACAGCCCGGCAGCCAGAATGTTCAAAAACCAATCAATGTTAAAATATTTAATCTTTTTACCGTTCCGTGCCACCCAGCAGGTTTTGCCGTTCGCCGTCTACCGCTTGCCTGATTCCATGTGAATGCAGAATAACACTTTCTCTAATACAGTAACAACCTAAAACATGAACCGATTGAAAGGAAAAAAAAGTTGCCCTTTAAAGGCATTATAGTTAACTTTGAGAGTATAGTAATAAGTAGTGATGCACCGATGTATCGGCCACATAATCGGTATCGGCCAATATTGCTGTTATCGGTCAATATCGGTATCGGCAAATAAGACTGACATTAACCGATGGCAGTAGCCGATGTTTATGTAGTTGATAACCATATATTTTGCATTGGCTATGGTGGTGTGTTGGTTATCTGCAGCCTACCAAGCTATAGATTCTCAACAGTTGTTTCTTGCATTGAATATGTAATTGTTTCTCTGGCCCAAAAAGGAGAAATAAAAACAACAAAAACGAAATAAACATATATCGGTATCAGTATCGGCTAATTGTTATTTTAAACATCGGTATCGGACAATAATTTCCATATCGGTGCATCCCTAGTAATAAGTCCTGTATCTAGTCTGTGGTTATGTCGATCATCTTTTAGTAGTTTACTTTAGGTTTAAGTTTGTATGGCGCGGCTGACATTGTACAACAGAGATTCTACTGAATGGATTAAAAGAGCAAAGGCGAGGGCAAGCAGACGACAAGTTATAATGTTTGTGCATATAGTATCAGTCAGGCATGCTAGAACTAGAGAGATGATCACATACAATCACCAGATGAATGAGTTAACATTGGACAAAGTCAGAGAGAGAAGGATGAGGTTAGCAGGCCACTGCGTCAGCCACCCAGAAATTGACATTATGGGAGCCAAACCAGGGCAAAGCCAGGAGGGGAAAGAAGCGTACCACCTATGTAGACATACTGTGGCGCAACAGCTTGGCTAACAACACTGCAGAGCTCAAGACCCTGATGTTAGATAGGAAATTGTGGAGGACAGTGATCCAGGAATCCCGTGTTGGTGTTGGCTAGACCTCACTCTTGCAGTAACAAGTAACAACAAATTACACTTTCAAAGGGACTAGAGATTGAGCATACAAAATCATATAAGGACATGGGCAGTTGGTATGATCAAATGGGTTGCAGAGAGTGCAACGAGGCCTGAAATCTGGGGGTAGCCTACATTTTAATTCAGACTGAAATATATATTTAAAAAAATCCCTGTAATCAATGCACAAACTCTTATCTATGCCATCATCATTAATCACCTGCTGCATTTCCCTATTTTACAGTCGACTTCAAAAATCAGCGAAATACCTCCAACTTGTCCAATGTAATGCAGCTAGGTTTCTATCAAGAACTATAAAAAATTACCACATTTCCTCTGTCCTTTCTATTGTTTGTTTTTAAATCACTTAAACAGCCTTGCATCTGCTTACATTTCTGACCCTCTGACCCCTAACAAGCCTTCCTGTAATCTTAGATCTGCAGACAAGCTGTTACTCTTGGTCCCCAGCACAAGGCATGTAACTGAAGGAAACAAGGCATTTCTCATAAAGGCGCCGCACTTGTGGAAGGAACTTCCACCGCAAATTAGATAGGCTGTACCTCAGTGTCTACTTTTTAAACTCGTTAAAAGATTGTTTTATTAAATGGATTGACAGCTATTGACTCAGCTTTTATCCCTCTTTTTTGTATTATTGTCCCCACCCCAATCACCTTCTGTAGCAATCTAACACATTGCTTTTGCCCTCTAGTCAGCATCCTTTTATGACATGGACCTTACATAATGCTTTCCCCAGTGGAATCACAAAAAGAAAATGTTTAATGAAAATTGGTATAAATTCCTGACGTTGGAACAAAGCCCCCAGAGGATTATACTACTTACGCAAACAGATTTCTGGTCAATTTACATAACAGGGAGACTGGCAGAGGTGAAAGGGTCAAACGGGAGGGAAATATTCTATGTATTTTATCTATTCTATGTACTTGAGCTTAGCCAGTTAACAGAAAACCTATATGTATTATACGTTTTAAGAAGGAAAGACTGACCACATGATAATCCCGGATGACATTGTCATATTTTAGAGCAGAATTAAGCCAGGAAAATGTCATCAATACCCCATAGATTATTACACGTTAACTGTAATTGGTCACAGTCTGCCTACATCTGATTCATTTTTAATTGTCATTTGAATGAAAGAAATGGGTAGATAATCCAAATGGGCTTCTAATAAGGACTTTCAATGTCAGATTTATGATTCAAACAAAATGGTTGGAAGATGTCCTTCTAATCCCTTCTTTATTATTGTTTACACTGACTGTGTGCGTGACTGTTGGAGCAACATATTGTATTTACATCTGTGTTGTACGCTGAATAGACTAATCCTACAATGTACAATGTATGTGGTCTAAATCTAAACCAGGGAAATTCAAAATTAAAGAGCCAGAATTAGAAAAAGGCAGAGTGCTTCTACAATGAATTGTCTTGCACTGTTGTCATAATTGCAGTGTTATTTGATCACATGGCACTGACTATGTTCATGTGACTACATTAACCACTTTCAAATTGGCATCCCTATTTATGGCATGTTATTAATTTCACTAATCTTTAAAAGGTTTTCTAAATCTTTCAAAATGTAAAAAAAAAAAAAAAACTATTTTCAAAATGGCGAAAGTAGCAACTATGCAGTCACAGTTTTCTTAGTTTTGGCTTAAAATTAAAGTGCATTGCATAGGATGTGATTAAAGTTTTAGCTATTTTAATACAGAACAGAGAAAAGGCAATTGATTGTGCAGAACAGCTTAAAAAAGAGGCTTATCAAAATGACCTGAAAATTGGAACACAAAACAAGCTCAAAT
>OOFJ01089766.1:3991-14316 GCA_900323375.1 Benthosema glaciale
GGATTATGGGTGGGGGTATCATATTTTACAGAGGCAATCTATGTGTAACAGTGAATAGTGTAAAACCAGGATGTTTTTTTAACGCTATACTGTAGGTCAGGGGTTTTCAACAGGTGGCTCGTGGACCACCATGTGTAATAAAAATGTACTTTTTAATTTAAAAAATGCCTGCAAACACCTGGTTTCCCACTGGGGTGTTCTGCATCCCGCAGTGCTGTACATCCCTCATACACAGTCACACACACACTGTCCTACAGGCAGGTGGACAGTCTGCAAGCTGTGGCTGGTGGCCATGGACTACTCGCTGTGTTCAACCTCTGTCGTCAACATTGTCCTCATCAGCTGCGACCGCTTTCCTCTCTCTGTCACCCAAGCGGTGACTTTACAATCCTTTGCTTCTCATCTGGAATAATACACATCACATGGCCCTCAATCAGAAATAAGAATCTTGATGTGCCATACATACTGTACATCCAGGAGAAAATGAAACTCCCTCCCATCATGTCCAAAGTACAATAATGTTAAGAGCTCAATTCTCTGGATGGCAGCAATAGTGGGATTCCTCTAAGACAAGTATTAGATTCCAAAGGTTGAAATGCTCTATCTTGCGCCACCCCCCTTATTTGGCATTCTTTACAATTTTGAAAAAACATTTTAAAATAGTTCAACTAGCTGATTCTACATTCTACGAATCGACATGCTAAAAGGTTTTTCAAAATAGCAAAATATAAGTTTAGGGATAAGGGGTGGCTCAAGATTATAGCCCTAATTGCCTTTTCCCTTGTGCACGGTAACATCCAGAGTCTTAATTTAACTCTGGAAGTGTAAAAAGGTGCTGCGTGTACTGTATACCCAATGCGGTCGGTCACTACTGGTGGTCTGTTACTTTGTTTTTGAGGGTTGAATCGCCCAGGTCATCAGTGGGGCCAGTAGCACCACACTGTCCCAAATGAGCCCATCTGCACAGGTTAATCATTCATGACCCGCTCAGGCCCAGTGCCACCCCTAATTATAGCCCTCCCTCATGATGTAGGCAGAAAGGTCATGTTTCAACTTCAGGACAGGCTTGGCCTGGTACTGGAGTGGCTCTGACAACTCAGATTATCAGAGTCAGACTCAGACTTTATCAATTGTAATTGCCAAGATGTATGCCAGGTATGATGAGTATGATAATAATAGGCAATTATGTGGAGCACTTGCACAACTATGAACTATTGACATTACGGTCATAAATAATCCACCCATGATTCAGTCTTGCCATTTTGGCCAAGTTCCCTAAGTACAACAATGTATTGAAAACATACAGCATGATTGGGGTAATGCTAACGTTTATTTGTAGGACACTTTCCACTTTTAGCAGATTCTAGCCTTTTATTATGTGTCTGTGTAAAAGCCAGGTCACTGTGCGTGCGTGCGTACGTGTGTGCGTGCGTGCGTGTGCTGCATACGTGTGTGCATGTGCATGCATATAATGTGTGTTAACTCAAAGGCAGGGTGAGGCCCAGGACTGTAGACACTTAACATCAGACCAATGAATACAAATAACACTAGCACGAGAGAGGCTCTCCTTTAATCCGCATGAGTGTTAGCTTTGATCATAGAGATCCTCTTTCGTCTGCCCTGGTCCCATCCAACACTGCATGATCAATCACAGCAGAAACGCTTCACCAGCAGTCAGGCAGCATTTTCCTAAAAGCATTTTACACTGAAATACTGAAAGAGAAAGCGCAGGTGTCAGATGTAGTAGTTTCACCCGTGAAAAAGACAGGATTGGGATTCAGACTACTGTGAGCGTTTGCCATCCTCAACGCCTGAGCACGGAGAGCATGGGAAAAGGTTTTGTTTAGGTTTGATACTAGGTCAGTGATAAATGGTGCATTTCTTTACATAGATTATGCAATGCATTCACCCTTTCACACACACATTCATACACAGATGGCAGAGGAAACTATGCAAGGCACCAACCGGCACATTGGGAGCAATTAGGGGTTCAGAGTCTTGCTCAAGGACACTTCGAGCCCGGGATCGAACTGGGAACCTTGCGCGGTTCCCTTCCAGTTGCTCTACCGGCCACTCTACCGCTGAGGCACTGTCGTTGATACTAGGTCTGTGAGAAGACTCAACCCTCATAGTCTGCTAATCTGGCTATACCTACAGTACAGTCCACCATCAGGTGTTTCAATGATCGACGTTCATCAAAGGTTTCAGCCTGAGCAACAGGTTTTATGTGGATTCGATATACTTTACAAACCATCTGCTCTTCTGTTCTATGGCAGACCTAGAGCACAGTCAATACATTATTTATACGTTATATGGAAGGACTGCAATTTTTTCTGTCGTGGATCCGAAGAGATATAACAGAGATGGTTAGTTACGATGGCTCCTGATCAATGCTGTGGACAGGAACATTATTGAAGATCATCAGAGAATCAGCTTGTGTGGTGGTACTTCATTGACTTCACATTTTGTCAGTGGTACATTACTAACTCTAACTGACATATATGCATTTTTCTGTACAGGTAACAGATTCTCATGAATTATAGTGTACACTGCATTAATCATAGACTACCGGTATTCTATGTGTGCCATTATCGCATTTACTATGAAATTGTGCATTTCCCATCAGTCAGTCACTTGGTTGGTCACCAACCACGTGATGTGGGATGGAGATCCCTGATGTCATCATTCAATATTAAGCCAATATATGGAGATCCCTGATCATCAATATTGGCCAGCAACTCTGACCTCAAACCCTTAGATCTCCATATATGGAGCTGACCTGTTCTGACATTCCATATGTTGATCCTTCCCCATCCATCCTTTCTCTTCGATGTCTCCCTTTTGACAGATACCCTTTAGGTGAGGTCACTTCTCGCCCTCAGGCTTCTTACTGGTGTTTCTTTAAGAACATAACATTTACATAATAATGTAAAAGAAACTGCATACTTTAAAAAAAAAACATATTTGCTTCAGGTGAGCTGCAGGACATGGCCCCTCAGGTCATTATGAAATGGTTGCGGTCTGGGTGCTGGCATTTTAAGTCCTTTATGGACAAGCAAGCCATAATATTGTGTGAGCTGGCATGTGGGCAGCCATGAGCCGCAGAGTGCCAAAGAAGAGCGAATGCTTTGCCGAGTTCTATTACACTTTGGTATTTCCTGCTCAGTGCCTCCATGCTGGAGTTCTTCAGATGCCCGTCCGTCTCTGTGGCTAATTCCCAGGCCCGCCTCCAGCCCAGCTCAGAGTCAGCCGGCGCCCAGGGGGGTCTGCTGTTCTCTCAGAACCTCGGGGGGTGGGCATGAGACTGGCACTCACAGGCTCTGTCCATTCCCAGACCTCCTTTCCCCCGCTATGGCGGTGGTTTTCAACCAGTGGTCCGGGGACCACCAGTGGCCATTGAGGGGGTTCCAGGTGGTCCAGCTAAATGATGGAGAGAATCATCATTTAGAGCGAGAGATGGAGCTAGAGAGATGGAGCTAACCAAAATGGACCATTAAAGAGGCATTAACTTGTGAGAGAGCGTAAAATGAAACGAAATGGACCCTTAGAGTTGCATCATTGTTAAACATCTGCATTACTTAATTTACAAGAAGGCCTACACAGTTTAGAGAATGTAGAAGAATTGTTATTTTTGATCAACATTTTCCCTATTATCTATTCTCCTGTGGTACCAACATGAATAGTAATACAGCATGGAACTGTGGGCAAAACCACGTCCGACGACAACAACATATTCTCTAGTTTTTGGGTCTACAAGGCTTAAATCTCATTAAATGGTGGTCCGTGGCTCGAATGAGGAACACATAACGGGCCTTGATGTGAAAAAGAGAAATGGACAAATCGGACTCCGCTCCTCCCCCGGGGTTACCCGGCCGTGTGCCCAGGGATAAGGAGATGGCCGTGGTCCCTGGCTGTCGTGTAGCGGTGTGTGTGTTGGCCATCTGCTGGGCGCCCTACACACCCTGCTGATGATCATCCGCGCCGCCTGCCGGGTGGCGGTGCGTCCAACACCACTGGTACACCAGGTCACCTTCTGGCTCCTGTGGCTCAACTCAAGCCATTAACCCCTTCCTCCATTGCGTAGCCACACTCTGCCACAGTCAGCTTCCGCGGGGCCTTTGGCCAGATTCTGTGCCCCAGGCGACGTACCGCTCACTCAGCCCTCGGCTGACCTTCACACTGGACCAGTGACGGTCTGGTATAACCTTGGAGAGAGAGAGAGAGAGAGAGAGAGAGAGAGAACCACTTGCAGTTCAATCAGCAGAAGCTGGATTTTACACTATAGTGTGTCATACTCATAAAATGGCCATCGGTGGTAGTTCTAGATTAGTCACGTGAATGTTTTGATGTTTTAGAGGAGGATCGTTTCGTTTTAAATCAATGCAGTGCTGCAGGGATGACATTTTATTGCAGGTGAGCTTGGAAGTTTCCTCTGCTATGGTTCCTCCTCCTACTGTAGATTTTCAGGGGGAATTTCTGCATTGGATTTTGGGATGTTTCGGCACTCACATTTTGCTCAACAAGAGACACTCCAAAAATGAAAAAATAAACTTTATGATTTTTTTTTTTAACCAAATGCACTTGAAAAAAATAGACGTTTATAAAAGTAAACTCCCAGATTCATGGTTGTCTTGTGATATTATTAGAAATGGTAACCACAGACCTTATTTTTGAAAATCCTATGGGAAAAATCAGAAATATGGCGAGAGAACCCACAACGGACTACACCCTCTGTTAACTGTGCCTACAGCTGAGGTTTTATAAGCATACAGTAAAAGCTGGAAGAAAAAAAATCATAATCATGGTATCAAAGAAAACAACAAATATCTGGAGTCTGTGTTTATTTATCGTATTGTGGCACCAGTTGAATAGATCATTATCACCCTCTGCTGTTGGAAGATTCTGCTCTTTGAGGTAATGCATTGTAGTGCCAACAAATGCACACAGTCAACATAAAAAAATTCTACCCTCCCTTTTAAGGAAGGTAAATCTACATATAGGCTACAGTAGGTACTGCAAGTAACATCATCACAATTTGAAATACAAAAACGAAAACATTTAATTATCTTTGTAGTGCTGACAATATAAACTTGAATACATCTTGATATTTGTGCTTTATATGGTGGGTAGTGGGTACCTTTATAATTGAGATTAGATATCAGTCCTTGTATTCAGAGCTTTATCAACATTGGCAAACACAAACACCTTATATTGCATTTTGTCTTGGGAACTATACTGATTTGCTTCATCAAGCAAACTTGTAATATTCTCACAATACAAAATATATACCCATCAAGTGTACATACTGGGCATGTATGAATGTTTACATACCACTAGATGTCACCATTCACCTTTATAGCATTCTTTGCAGGGCCAGGGCATTTCAGCTATAACAGAATGAATTCTACTCTGGCCATTGGCCTTGCTTCACAGACTTTGCAACTATTGTTGTTTGCCTTTTCATCCATCAAACTCCATCTCAAGGTATGATTTGTGCTAAGAGTGTAAGTGTAAATTAATAAATATATAGGCCAATAATCATTGGATCTATTAACCATTGGGAACTGCCACGTACAATCTGAAATGCTGCTTTGCTTCATGGCAACAATTTGCCAATATTATATATTGTCCTAGCTTCTATTACACAATATGTTTGCACTCCTTGTGAATAAATCAAACCTAATAGTGGAACTATTTGCACAAAGTATAAAATGACTCCATCTACACTGGTCAACATTCTGCATGCCTGGTAAAACCCTATAGGAAATAAATAAATTCCTATAGTTTAAATCCTGCATGAATGGTAATTTGTAACGCTGGTGGGTGGTTCAGCCAGTTAGTGCGGATGAACCTCATGCTCCTTGTGATTAATGAGGACCTGAGTTGGAATCTGACTCCTGTCATGTCTCGCATGTCTTCTCTCTGATCATGGTTTCCTGTGGCTCTACACTCTACTATTGAATAAAAGAAGCATAAATTGCACCACAACATTAAAACAAATGACACCGCTGCCGTTTACCTGATGATGTATAATTGGGTCATTGATCTCGCAGCCGATTCTGGGTCAAGCGGTGCTTATTTTGTTTGTATGATGTGATGCAAAAAGAAGAAAAAAAAACCCAGGGTGCGCCACCACCATCTTCACATTGTTCCACCTTGCGGTTATTAGGCTTTGTTTTGATAGATTAGAGATGAGACCCTCTCCGATGAGGACTTATTAGGCCTGTAATTACGCCATCACGTTAGATAGCGCGGTTCCACTTGCAGGTGCCTGGGGTCCCACCGGGGACTTGCATTGCTCAAATTGTTTGCCACTGCCCGTGTGTGCACATCTGGGCCGAGTTGGTCAGGTGCCGTGAATAAGGGCACAGCTGCAGGAGCAGGCTCCCCTCTCCCATGCCCCCCCGTGGCATGGTGGGGGGACAGAGGCACACTTGTGACCAGAGGGAGGCAGGCACATTTCCCTGGGGAGGGCAGAACTGCATCCAGCAGCAGAAAATGGCATGCCTGCATGCATGCGTGGGTTTACTCTCTGTGTATCTAAAATGCAACAGCAAGGCATTATATCGTCTCGCTGCAGTGTGTTGGGATATCAGGAGGAGATATACAGTAGAATAGGTTGATTGATAATAATAATAATAACAATAATAATAATATCTGGGACTTATCTCTTTTCATATAGTACTTAGAGACGCTTTACATGTGTAGGGGCCAGGGGAGGGAATACTGCATTGCATACACAATATAAACAAATAATATAATGCAAGAAACACAGGTGAAACACATATGCGTGTGTATTGCGTATGATGTCTCTTTAGGTTTGCATGTGTGTGTTGTCAAACGCCTCTCGCAGTGGGTGCACGTGAAATGTGTTTATGGAAGGGTTTGTATGTCTGTGACCTCAAGCGATGTGTCTGAAAGCTGTGACCCCAAATGGAGCGCACCTGTGCCCCTTAACTTTATAGTGCCCCATTAGCCGAGAGAGAGCCACTGATCAGAGGGGGCTAGGAGGCCTATATAAATTCACCACATGAGAACCTTTCAATAGTTAAACTCTCATAGGGATACTCCCTACAGCATTCTGATACAATGACTTAATGTAAAGAAGAAAAACAACAATAACAACAACCAAAAAAAACAACAACCCTCTGTTCTTTAACTTGCACAATACCTCCGGTCTACACAATTAAAACCCTGGCAACACTCGTGGAATGTGCCCAGCGGGGTCTTTGACACGGCACAGAACACAGCAGGCGTGATGGGGGCTACAGTACATTTTCGCACACACAGTATATGAAGACAACATTCACAAATACATGCCGCTGCCTATAGCAGAGCAACATGACATCCATCGTATCTCAGGGAGATGCGTCTTGCTCTGCGGTACATGTAAACGGGGTCCAAAGTTGTGACCTCTTTTAAGTTGTTGTGTGGTCGTATAAGGCAGCATCACTTAGTGTGCATTTTCTCCTGCCTAGGCTGTTCACTTTTCTCCACCATACCATTAACATTTCATGAGTGCGTTCTAAAAAAGAGAAAAACAGACTGTATTTCTGCTTGATATTTTCTTCTTCTTTTCTTTTTTCTTTTTTTTCTTTTGCCTTTCGCCTTCCTCCCGCTCTCTCCCCGTGCTCTTTTATCCTGCAGTGTACTTCCTGACTGGAGATTAAATAATTCCATTGGAATCCTCTTAGGATGGGTTCCCAGCACTTGGCAATTAAACAATTACATTTAATCAGCATGGGGCGACGCTTCAAGTCACCCTCATTTCAGACGTTGATTAAAAGCAATTCTGCAGTGGTTATTGCCGACGACTTTAGAAAGTGCGGTTCACGTAGGTTTACCGCGTCTAGCGGGGTCAGGTTGGATATGGCATTATGGCAGGTTCACTGGTGGTACGAGAGCCGCGTCAGCCTCTGGTGGGTACAGCAGTAATGACAGAACTCATGACAGACCTCATATTGTCCCCAACGTCAGAGCTAGTTAGATTACTCAGACACATCTTGACCCCGCGCAGCAAGAGAAAGACGCGATGAACAATGGAAAGGAGAGGGCATGTTATGCACGTGGGAGCCCACATGTGTGAGTGCATGTGCGTGCATTCGTGCATGCACTATAATACTATATAATACTATATGATACTATAATGCATGCACACCGTATACATGTACTGTATGTATGCATGGCATGCATGTGCATTATGCATAATTTGTATACATGTCGTCTGTGTGTCTTGTGCATGTGCGACCCAGGTTGTGTTTGTAGATCAGCTATTTTCAGCATGCAACCAAGTGTAAAATCTGTCATTACAACGCCACCGAGGCCCACAAAAATGCAATTTTGTCAAAAAACAAACAAACAGCTGTAGTCTAACTAAAACTTGACTAACACTAAAACATTTCAGTTGCATGATTAAAATGTGACTAAAACTAAAATAACTTTTATTCAAAAGACTGTGACTAAACTAAAATCTAAATTTGCTGTCGAACTCAACACTGCTTTTGCAACACGGTTGAGTTGTGACAGTCAGAGAGAGACCCGGGCCTCCTCTAGTGAAACCCAGGTGCCCCTGTTTCATAAGACACCCCACCGGCTCTCCAGCCCTCTTAATTAGCAGCTTCCGTCAGCTGGCACCCAGGCCTTCTAGCGCAAATCTCTGGCCTTTGTTGTTGTTGTTGATGGAATCTAGTTCATTCAACATGATCAGCCTCATCTAAAAGGCGGATGTTATGGGCATGCCGTGCGGAGCATATGTAGCAGTGTTGATTTTGACGGCAAAGTTAGATTTTTGTTTACTAGTCATAGTCTTTTGAATAGTTTTCATTTAGTTTTAGTTACATTTTAGTCACCTGGAATAGTTTTAGTTGACTAAGTATCATAAGATTTGAATCGACTAAATCTACAGTTGATTTAGTCGACTACACTTGCTGAAAATAGACGATCTACAAGCTCACAACTCGTCGCGCTTTTCAGCATGCAACCAAGTGTTCAAAATTACTTGTGTCTTTTACTTATAGGATCTCTTGTCCACTATAGTCCCTAACATTCTTGTCTAGTTTTTATTTGCAGAACAAATGGTCACTATATCGAGTCTTAGTTTTAGTCATCAAGTTTCAAGCTGTGCATTTCTGAGGTAGCAGTGAGAAGGAATGTGAGAATAGACTTTCCTCAAGTACATAATAATACAGCGTGTTCCTTGGATTTTAACAAGGAATGGGCAAGAGCAAGGAGTGCATGGGGCCGTGAGTTTTCAATCCAGGCAGACTGTCAATCAGCTTCAGACGTACACATGCACTGCTGCGGTCAAGGCATTGATGTTTTTTGTATGATAAAGTCAAATATAGATTAAAGGTTGGTTGCTACAAGGCCTGGAATGTAGCCTTTGCTCAGTGTGGGCGGCGTATCATATTGTAGTTGGGCTGCAACAATACTCTCTTCTAATGACATTCCCCAAGCAACTTCTTGCCTCTACTAGTCTCGGGGGGAGGGAGTGCTACAAAAAGTGATAATTACATGAAATATACATAGAGAATAAAGGGAGCATGTTTACATAACCAGGCCCATAAATATCTGACTGAGAAGACATTGTTCTCCGACTCCTTTTAAGCTGATCTCCCAGGGATGCCATTTTAATGACATGATGGTTTAAAGAGATGCTGCTCCATCCCGTTCCATATTTAATTAACTTTTCCTTTTTTGACGCGGAGGAAAAGGGGGAAAAAAAGGAGAATAAAGAACGCGTGATAGAGACAAACACGCGATAGCGGGGAGACAATAACAAATAGCTGGGAGAACAGAGGGGGAAAGCAGGGAAAACATGCACAGAGACTTTGTCATGCTTTTGTGAGCTGTTTACAATACAAGAGATGCAAGAAGGGAGGGCGAAGAAGAGATGGTAGGAGAATGAGAGACAGGCACAGACCGACAGACACGGATACCAGGGAATACGAGCAGGATAATAGAGCAGAGGTGTGAGGATTCAGCCAAATCCCTACTTTAAAATAGCCGATCTACAAGCTGGCAATGCTTTGCAGATGTGGAGCGTTGTGAGCTCGTATCTGCTGTTTTCGGTGCACGACACCAACCATGCGATGGACTATAAATTAAATTAGGAAAAAGGGAGAGGAGGATCGGAAGAGGGGAATCTGGAGAGAGGGCTGATGGAGGGAGAACAAGGCTCCTGTTCTCCCATGGGGCTCCATTACGGAGCATTTCCTAGTTCATCACCTATAAGCAAAAGAGAGGAAAACAAATGACAACGTGGAATTATGAGGAAATGCTATTAACTCACACCCAATAACAAGGGGGGGGGGGGACAAAAATAA
>OOFJ01089807.1:3115-16157 GCA_900323375.1 Benthosema glaciale
AACGGCGAGTTTACGTCCGTTTTTCACAATTCAAAGTGCTGCGTGATCACCAAATATCGATCTTTAATTTGCAATTACTTACAGGCGTGTAGGTTCTCTCTATGAATCGTTATCAAGCCAAACGTAAGGTTCGGGAAATCGGTTTATTCATGCGATCGACCGGCGAATACGTTTCGCTACATAACGTTTCATAGAGAGAACCTACACGCCTGTAAGTAATTACAAATTGAAGATCTATATTTGGTGATCACACAGCACTTTGAAGTGTAAAAAACGGACGTAAACTCACCGTTATATGATTATCTAAAATATGTCTCAATCTTGGAGATGTCCAAAGGCGCGGCGCGCGTCAGACTGACTGATGCAACAGACAGTCAGTTTGTGTATAAGTTGGAGCGGCTCTTACTAACGGGTGGTTCTAATCTGCACTATCGCCACCCCAAATGATTTCGACCAAAATAGCATTTTAGGGGAGAGCGTGACAACACGCCCAATACCACACCTCCAAGTGTCGGCATAATGAACTGCGTGTCGTGGGTGCGACCAAAATAACAATAGGGCATCTAGCATGCCCATTTAACGGGCATTGGAAGTTATTAGGAAGTCGACAACGGCTGGCGGGCCGCGTCTGGGATATAGCATGTAACGACGATCGAGCCCTATGTGTGTGAAGCGCATGCATGCGCGCACACACAGGCTACTGATCCCATAGCCTGTCCGCAACCATAACAGTGACACCACAGTCCAAAACCCGTTGCATGTGCATGTTCATGAACGCCGGAAATCCGCTGCACATAAGCTTAAAATCTATGAAATATTAAAAACGGGCAGGGAGAAAATATAGGAACAACGAAATATACATATATAAGAGACTGTGAGAAACTGATGAATACAATACTGTGTTGTATGCAGAAGGTCACATAAAGGTCAAATGTCAGTCTGATGAATGTACAGTATGAACACTCCCATCTCATTTCTCACTTAGAATGTCATGCATGTATGTTAGTTCAACCATGGCTGTACCGACCTTAACCTTTAATACATTTCCATATACGAGTAATTCTCAGTTGATGAAATTCTTATTACTTCAGAGAACAGATTTATAGCTTACAGACAGTATGAATCAAATTAGTTTTATGAGTTAATCATTTTGGAGAAAAACAAGGTTTCTGCCCGACGTCTTACTGTCAAGTATTTTCTATTCACAAGGTAATAAAACAACCATAACTTCAATCTGGAGTAGGACTGGGTGATACAACTTCAGTCTTTGGCACTGACGCTACGTTGTGGATTCATGTGGTGGGGCACAAAGTGTTGACCTGACTAATCAATTTAGTCTATTATAAAACAAAGCAGTTCTGAGAACCAAAATTCAATAGTGGAATTATTATTATAATGTTTTTCTTTTTAAATTGCAAGTGAAATAAAATTAGATGGAAAAAACAGTATTTGTGTAAAAACCTTTGTTTCCAAATCCCCAAACTTTTTGCTTGCGAAAGTTTTGTTTGCAAATCAAAAGGTTTGGCTTGTGGTTGTGGTTCAGCTTGTGGTTGTGGTTCAGCTGAATCTCGTGGGCGCTGTCAGAAAGAGGCTGAAAGACACGAGGCCATTAGCCTGTCGGTGTCAAAACAGTTTGCTCTCCAATCTATGTTGTTAGTGCAGAGTGGAACGTTTTCTCTCATGCATATTCTGTTTGATTGCATAACATAGACACAACAAGTAACTCCACATTTCTCCTGAAGATAGAAACCACAGAGACCCGCGAGATGCATCTCAGCTGCTCTCACTCTCTCCCCCTCCCTCCCTCCCTCCCAGTGGTTCTCAATGTTTTACATTTCTAGGACCATAACTCAGTGTACAAATGGAATCAAAATCATTTGGTTCCATTTGTACACACTCAGACGGAGAGTTACAGACATGTAACTTGAGGGAGATCCCCCTTGGAACACCCCCAAGTAACCCTGAGGGTGTCCCTGGACCACATGGCTCTGGCCCTTCCATTGCTCTCTCCATGCCTCCGTTCCCCTCTCTTTTCCACTTCTCTTTCTGCCGTCTTGCCGCTCACACACAATCACAACTAGTGATGGGAGATTAATCGACAAACACATCGGTATCGGACGATTTTAGTTGTTTTTAGATTAATCGGTATCAATCAGCCCGATTAATTAATCGGTCAGAATAATCGGTCTGTTTTTACAGATAAACAAGCCCAAAGTAACAGCATGAACAATTTTACACCAGGGGTCTCCAATGTTTTTCACGCACAAGGAAGAAAGAAAACTTCTCTTTCTTACTACATCAGTTTTGTTTAAATCACACCTGTGTGAAGTGAGGGCCACTCCGTTATCATTGTACATCATCACACATCATCTCATTCCAGCCAATCAGAATTTGCGTCCGTCCTCACCTTACCTTCATCGTCAATGTTTGTGTTTACGCAATGTTTGTGTTTACACAAACACCCAAAGCTGTGTTTGGACAATGACATAAAACTGGCCATTCATTATTAATGGCATTTAATGTTTGTGTTAGGACAATTTTTGGCCTATGCTTGACATGCTGTTTGATTTCTTTTTTCGTCACGAAAACAACACAAACTTCCACCCACTCCTTCACGCCTGTAAGCCTGTGATGTGACAATAAAGTTGATTCTGCCCGGGCAGACACAAAACAAACAGCACGTCCTGTGGATAAACAGAGAGCCGGGGAGACAGATGAGAGATTGAGAGGGGGAGAAAAAAAAAACAGAAGGGGAGGCATAATGTGTAAAAACTGGAGTGACACAAAGGTGAGAACAGTCATCCGTGTTCTTTTGAGTACTGGCTCAACTCCTGCAAATGCTGAGTCGGCTAATTGGGCAAAGTCATGCCTGGACGGTTGTCTGCCAGCGGGGTGTTGACGGCAGCATGTTCTGTTCTGCTTGCCAACACCCCCCTCACCCCCTCACCCACACCATAACAATGATACGAATGGCAGATCAAGAAGAGGCAGAATACATGCTGGGCTGGATGGTAGAATACAAAAAGCTACTGTAGAGTAGTATTACAAACGACAGTGTCTGAGATGTGCAGTGAATGATGGGATACTGTCATGAATCATGACAGTATCATGGTCAGTATCATGGCCGGTATCATGACTCATGATACTGGCCATGACACTGGCCATGATACTGATCATGATACTAACATGGTAATATTATACCAACCATGATACTGACTAGATGCTGACCATGATACTGATCATGATACTAACATGATGGTGATACCAACCATGATACTGGCCATGACATTTCTGTGTCCTAAAGGGCAATCTAAACAACTCTAACTTAGATTCGGCCCCAGCCCCTAAAGTAAATACAGATACTGTAGGTCAGAAGGCTGGTGAGTGGTCATTTCCATTCGACTAAGTCCAGCCTGAGTGATGCATTCCCAGTGTAACCATTCCCTTCCTCAGTAGCCGGCTATGCAAGCGGTAGCAGAACAGTTCTCCTCTATGTATTGTCCTGTCTAAAGTTAGCGCATAACCATCAACCCACTGCACCACTATTCAATTACCCATGGTATGTCAACCATGTCTAAGGAGGCCATATAGAGCCAGGGCATGTGTCGGACGTGTGCTCTGCACATGCGTGCATTCACACGTGTATTACTTGGGGGGCCAAATGTCCCCGAAGGTATATAGTAGAATTTGAGATATAGACATTATAAAGGGACATTAGAAGACAAATGTTTAGAATTAGAAGCTCTGCCGTGACGTCTCCATGTAAACGGGCAAAGCGATGAAACGTGCGAGATCATTGCTCATGTCGGCTCATGTCACTTATGTTCATTACTAGGCGATATTTGAGTTCCTGGGATGAGCAAGTGCTCCCTTGCCCCGCTCATCCTAGGTATACAAATTTAGCAAGCTGCTGCATTTGTTAAATGTAAACAAAGTGACAGGAAGTGGTCTTATTTGTCAGTGCATCACCGCCACCTAGCCACCTGGCATGCACCCTACATCATGCACCTTACATCGTTAAGTCAGTGGAGTCTATATATAAAAAATGCTGAATGAAAAGTGAGAACACGACAGGACTTTGTCGTTTTCTCTACAGACTGTGGCCTATAGTTGCATGTTGATGTTCTGCACATGTCGGATCTACTGTACAACCCCACAACGTGTCACAGTGCTATGCATTGTGAGTACAGTCAAATGTTGATGTCCTCACAAGGATAGTAATACAAACATGTGCAGGCGCGCGCGTGTGTGTGTGTGTCCATCCGACCGTCCGCCTGACATATTGTTCATAATATGCACACGCGCCAGCATGCTTGCACTTGTGCATCTGTCAGACACCCTGAGTAACTAAATACTGGGTCAGCAGGTCATCTACTCCAGAGTCCATTAGCCCTCTGCTTTCAGCACCGCTCTGCTGAGGCAGGCGCACACACACACGCACGCACACACACGCACACACACTTGTCAGCCTGCTGGACACGCTGTGGAACTGCACCCGCGCTACTATGGTGCAGACACGAGGGATATTTATGATCCCTGTGGATGAGTGAGAACACAATACACAGAGAGAGCATGCAAGGATGACAGACTGACTTATGTACCTCTATCACTCTCTTGACCACCCTCCCACCTCCTTACTACTCACACAATGTAACATAGAGCTATTAATGTTCCAAGTGAGTTGAGCGACAGAGCAGAGATTGGCAGACTGACTGTTTTGACCGACTGTGGAATATGAAGGCATTCCGTAGATGAAGCTGTAGCACCACATGGTGTATTCGTTTGTATTTATTTATTCATATTTCATGAACCGACTGCTGGTTGAGGAAAGGAAAGCTTGAAGAGTAGGGAGGTAAGGAGAGCAGACTATATCAGGATCAGGAAACAACACTCCCTCCCAGTGGTGGAAAATAACTCACTACATTTACTCACTCACTCACACACACACACACTCACCAGCGTTACGATGGCACATTCGGCGGTGAGCTGTGCGGCGCTGAACAGCGTTCTGACGAAGCGATAGATCTGTTTCTGCTCCGGATCGTGTTTTTCGTAATCCACAGGAATCTCTGACTTCTGAGATAAAAAAAGAAAAATGCAGATAAAAACAACACGGATGAAAACAAATATAAGGGGTGCATGCAGAGGAACATATTATCCGTCGCTGGTCGGGTGGAAACCTCATGTACGAAACTGTTACTTTTCAGGATGTAAATTCAAAAATAGCAAACGTAGCAGATGTCTACAAGCTCAAAAACACGTGGTTTCTGCCCAACAGTAACAACATTATTTGGTATACATGAATGATGTTTTTGCAATACAGGGGTAGAATGTTTCAGGGTAAATTATCTTCACACAACCTGTACTTACCGAAAGCGGGTGGAGTTTCTCGTCAAATATCGTTAGCGTTCTCCCCTCGACTTCTCTGGAAGGAGAGAAAATAATAATAATGCTGGGAACCAGAGGCTTGCAGCTACGCAGCTGATATAAATGAAAAAGTCTGCACACCAGTTTTCAGCTCCCAAGACATTCTTTACTTAAGTGGTAACGTTTCGTCAGACCTTCAAACGTTACCACTTAAGTAAAGAAAGTCTTGGGAGCCGCAAACTGGTGTGCAGATTTTTTTCATTTATTTTGCTTGTATTCTGTTTAATCCAGCACCCTGCCGACAGCAGGCTTTGGGATGTGCGTGTCTTTTTTGGTTGTTCACAGCCTCTTTTACTACCCAGCTGATATAAAGCTTTAAAGCTGTGTCAGCTTTTGTTCCGTCGATAAGAGGTTTTTCTTTTGCCAAACTGACACCACAAATTAGCAACTTTTGCAGAGATATCTTTTTCCGAGTACAGTCAGTGACCCATTGTGCTTCCAAGAATACTTTGACACAATCAATGTAGGAACAGGGAGTTTTATTCTATTCTTTATTTCAAGTGAAAAGGCTAATTTTGTCTATTTTCTGCTGATGCAATGTCCAAATCAAGCTTACAAAAAAAATGCAGTCCACTCTAATCTCTTGCATTGTCCAAACAGTCCACAGCAGCCTGAAAAAAATAACTCCCTTCAGTAAGAGACGTCACGGACCTATCAGAATCTCACAGTAAGCCCATCTAAAGAGCGTGGCATTTGCACAGAACGGGGGACGGGGCAACCGGCTGCCATTTTCAGCTGCTTGGTCGTCACTTTTGTCTTCAAAAGGTCGTTCTTTTATGTGAAACAGACTAGGTGCGATGGAGGTGACTTGTGCGAGTTGAGACCTCTGAATGGAAAGTGATGATGTTCTTTGAGTTCGCATAGCGGTTCAGTTTTACCATTTAAAACAATTTGCAAGCCTGTGACAACCCGTTGTGATGCGACGTGTTGTGAGCCTGTAAATCTTGAAGCAATAATAATTTGGGGGTCCTTACAAAAATCTGTTTCAAGTTTCAAATTTTGGTTTATTTATTGTACATGACTGTCATTCTGTGATCTGCTATGTTTTTGTTCAGTGTAGAGGACCACAATGGAAGTCCTGGACTTGGTTGGGTCTCATCCTCCAGTCATAATTGCATGATATTACTTTTCAAACTAAAGGAAAAGATTGAGAACCACTAACTTACAGTAGCTGGTTGGTTATGAGAAAAAAAACATGATTCTCACCTGTTCTTTATGTGGTAGTAGATAGCCAGAGATACGCTGTGAAGGCAAACAGAAGGTGTCAAAATGCATTAATAGGATTATATCCTATCAATCTACAAGCTCACAACGAGAACTATTTTGATTCTTTTTCCAAAGTTTAGGGATAAGGGGTGGCTCAAGCTCAACAGGAATAAATAGCAAATTGTATTCTAGCATCGCTGTCGGGTGGAAACCTTGTATGTCCAAAAACGTGTTACTTTTCAGGAAATGAGAACATTTATCTGCGCACAAATGGATCCAATGTGGATATAATTTAGTCACAAGCTCTTGTTAGTACTTAGCATTGGGTAAAAATTCATAAACCCCACAGAAAGACTCAATAACTTTCACTTTCAAAATTTGTCAAAAATAACACATCTAAACACTGTAGGTTGGCTGTGTTCGCTAATTTCCCATAGTCTGTTCAACAGACTTGTATGTATGTGTGCATAATGTGCATGTAAGACCACAGCTGTGCCTGTGCTGGTTTACCATTTGATGGTGTACTTGAGGTTGGGCTGACTGACTGTGCTGTCATCCAGGAAGATGGTCGAACACGAGCTGTATTTCCTCCTCACTGGGCCGGGATGGTGCTAGAAAACAAACACACACGTCACACAATACGCACACACGCACGGACGCACGCACACAGGCAGATGTGCACACAAGCGTACATTCAGACACACATACACACACAAAGAAAGGCATCCTCTTTCTATACTCTGATGCCTCCAGTTAGGTTATATTAACAGCCTCATCTTGCTCAAATGGACTGTAGATCTGCCTTCCATTATGTCTCTGTAAGGACACATCTGTCCAGGTCCTCAGAAAAATGTCATAGAAACTGTAAGAACTTCCCATTTTATTATCTTTATAAATACTCTTCCCCCGTCAACCTCTTGTGACTATGGGTCACATGTTTCTAGAGGATGATTACAGAGACTACACAACCCACTCCATCCAAAATCCCTCCCTCCAGGAACTGATAAGTTCAACCACAGGTTTACAGTACCGTTAATACATGCACAAAAACCTATGCATAAGAGTCTATGAACTGTTCAAAATCCCTTGCAATCTTTCACCATGAAACATGACATATTTGCTGTGACTGTTTCACCCACTCTGTGAGAAATGTGTGGAGGCGCTGTAGTGGGGCTAACTGTCAGCACTACAGAGCGTTTAGATGATTCAACTGCGAAAAGAGATGATGCTCTAGTCCAGGCCGGGTTGGGCAAAACTTTCAAGCACAAAAAACATGCTGTGATCAGCCAGGGCCAGACTGGTTAAGGCTGCTAATTAGAAGAATCATAGAATACATAGGGAATAATTCTTGGGGGTCCCTGGGGACCAGAGGTGCAAATCCTTGCTATACCAATCTGTTTGACATGGTGCTTGTCGACATGGGGTGAGGTGAGGTGAAGTGATATAGGTGCAACAGTTAATGTCATGTGATGTGAATGTGATGTCTTTGTTTTCATTGAAAGTTCTGACACAAATCTAAGTAAACCCATTGCGTAAACCAATCAGCAGGGGTCATCAACATGCCGGCTCGTGATGGGACTTTTTTTCTTTTTTACAAAACAAGTGGTTAACAATATTACCAATTACTCATAGACCCATAGACCCATAGATTAAATGTATGGGCCCCTAATGTCCCATAGTGTCTACATGCCAATGTCCTACACATGTTAACCACTTAAAGCCTCTAGTCATAGAGAACTGCACCTGAGTTACAACTATACTTTGCCAACACAATAAACCTGGAGACAGGCATTTGCATAATTGGGTCTTATATCAGTACAGTGCCTTTGTTGCACATTGTTGAACCATACAGTACAGTACAGTACAGTACAGTATACAAAATGTAAAATTTGCCACATACACATTGATGACCCCTGCAGCCAGACAGTGTGAACAGAGGGAGAACATACAGAGACAGACAGGGTGACCAATTACCTTGTTCTCCGATATGTGCGTGAACTTGTAAAAACAATACAAGAGACTTCAATTACCAACTTTTCTAACATCAACAACAGCAATAATCAGTAGATGACATATATTTCAGTGAGCTAATATTAAACTACTTTATAATGTAAGTAAGTCTACATCTTAAGTCAATAAAAGGCTAATACATGCAAAAGAGATCATGCATGTAGATCTGTGAGTATATTGGAAAAATACTGAATGATGAAGAAAACAACTGTTCATGAGAACGTGTGTTGAGAACAGCTAATGTAGCAAAACAATAACATATAAAGTCAAAATAAATACTGAAATAGTTTCAGGAAATAATATTTCTATTTGCATAGTAGTAGCCAATATAGAACTGGCAAAATGTACATACAATATAATCATAATTCATAATCATAATAATAAATGTCAAACACAATCAAACTTAACAAGTCTGAAATAGCCCAGCAGTGGCCTTGGTTACATGCAGAAATTCATTCGGAATTAATGGATTTATTCCAGTCATCAGACTAAAAATGCTCATGTAAACACCCCAATTCAATTTTCATTCGGGTCTGGAGGGGTGGTATATACCGTTTGCATGGGTATAGATCTACCATATAAACACTTTATTCCGAATGCTGCTGGGAGTTTTTTTTGTTCTGGTAAAGACAGCAAATCCACAAGCTCACAACCTCGTCGCTGTGTTGGGAGCTTGTAGATTGGCTGTCTTTAGTCCAAAGTTATATTACGAATGAATGCTTTGGTCATGTAAACAATTGATGAATAGGAATACTTGTCATGTAAACAGTTGGGTATGAATCTCTGTTAGGAATGAAATCATTCATTCTGAATACATTTTGCGCAAGTAACTGAGGCCAGTGACAACAATGCCCAGAGGCCCTCTAGTAAGGGATTCTCAAAGTGGGTTCTGGGGAACTCCAGGGGTCCTTGAAGGAGTCCAGGGAGTCCCCAGTAAAATTATTTAATATTCCATCAAAATCACTTTAACAACGTCAACCCTATATATACACATTGGCTCTTTGAAAATAAATGCTCTACAACAAGCTCAAAATCTTTATTTATTTTTTGCATGGGGGTCCTACTCCCTGGCCAAATAATTAATTCAAAATGAATTTGAAAATATTTGAGAACCACTATTCAAGCGACATACAGGGGGGGGTAACTAAGGCCCACCTCCAGGTAATAATCATTATTGACAAATGAAAACACTAAGGTAAAAGTCAGGCTCTATGACATGGACGTCATTACGTCATACTCACATGGTTGATGTATAAGCTCTTCCGTTTTTCCCGCACTGAAAACGAAAAAGAGGAGAGAGACGGGAGTCAGTCAATGCTGCAATACAAAATGCAATTCCCAACGCACACAGACAGGGGGCAGTGTTTACCCAGTGAAACCAGCAGTCAAAGAAGTAATATCCAAAAAGCTCACATTTAGGGTGAAAGTGAAAAAACACTGATATAATAGATACTTTAATAAAACAATAGATTAATTAATCAAGCCGTATATTAGGCATGTCATAGGCTAAACATTTTAGAAAAATGTAATATATATATATTTTTAAGTAGCTATCTGTCTCTGTCTACAGAGATGAAACACTTCCCAGAGGAGGTGGGTGGGTGAATGAAATACAATGAATGAATGAATGGCCTCTCGCTCAGTGATTCTCAGCCATTTCAGGTCGAGATTTCACGTCTATTTTCACTCTCTTAAAACACTGGGTTTGTAATTTATGTTATCTATCTGTAGTGCACCAAGTCGGTAACAATGTAAGTCAGAGATCCATTCCCCATCCGGCTATGCCGTGCACACGCATGCACGCACGCAGAATTTACTTAATAAATTGCTGTAATTACTGTGATTTGCTGCTATTGTATTGTGTGACAGTCTCATTTCATGAATTATGAATGATGGTTTCATGTGCAGTCAGTGTGTGGACAGTGTACAACAACAAATATACATAATTGAGTCATTTAACAGACAATCTTATCCAGAGTGACGTACAAGTACAAGAGCACTTGAGTAAAATAAATAACATGCAACCTCATCAACAAACAGCATGGTAAATGATCACATGAGTAGAGACCAAAGAGAACAATAACACTTAAAATTAACTAGGATACAACAACCCGACAATATTTGTGTAAGAAATTTGTATGCATGTGTGCATTTTTAACAGAGACGTTGGCTGGCAAAGCAATGAGCACAGAAGCAGGGCACAGCATTGCACACACACAGAGTTATCTGGCACCCTTCTAGTACTCAATACTCAATTCTCTCATCTCTCTCTCACGCACGCACGCACACACTCCCAGACCAGTGCCCAGACACACAAAATAAATATTGAATCCAGTGCAATCAGACCTATGTTGCAAAACCAGCCAGTTTTTTTCTAATGATAAACATCACTGTACTGTGATGAATCACGCACAGATTGAAAGTTGGGTTTTCAGTATTTTGCATTTCAGTGTGACTTGGACATCAAAAGTTGAGTTAAAATTAAGGGCCAGGGCCGTATGACTTCAAATCACTTCACAATTCACTTTTTCTTTGATTATGATTTATAAACAATTATTAAAAAAAAGAACATGTGAAATACTAGATCTACCTCACCATGCATCACATTGTGATCTTGTAGATTCGCTATTTTTGTAAACCACCATCGTACAACAAAGTATGATTAAGTGTTTAATCAGAATATTAGAAGAATTTAAACTCCTTAGATTTGTTGAAAAACCTTGCTTCTCGATTAGTCAGTTATTGGTTCCAAATATCGATTTTCCCAGCCCTAGCCTTTACTGTAACCCTGCCACACGCACACGCACAGATAACAGCAATTCAACTACAGGCTATTACACACAGACGCAGCGCTAGACTAAACCAGGAGACCAGGTTCCAAACAGAGATAAGCCTGCGCACACGCACACACACACAGTAAGCAAGTAAGACTACCAGCCTAGTACCAACACACTACAAACCCATACTTACCTCTCTTATTGGCCACAGCAACTGAAAAACACAAAGGCCAGTGTGTCTATTTGTTTATGGCATGGTATTATTTCACTGATAGCTCACCAATGAATTTGCCACTTTTCATAGTAATAGGGTAGGACCGTACCAACCTGAGGCTGCTAATATTTCACATGTTTGATTACTACAGAGATGGGGACTTTTTTGTGAAAATTCGACCAGTCTTGGACACACAGGGCTCCATTTTCCTCATTGCTAAACCCCTTATCCGTAACTTCTTTGCTATTTTGAAAACATTTTTGAATAGTTCAACTAGCCAATCTACATTGACACGTTGTGAGCTTGTAGACTGGCCATTTTAACTATTCAAAAATGTTTTCAAAATAGTAAAAAAAAGCAAAGAAGTTTAGGGATAAGGGATTTAGTGAGTGACGAAAATGGAGCCCACAGCCTTCTGCTCTGGAGACTTAAGGGCGTTACACACGAGGAGCGTTGAATGCACACGTCGTCGCATGGATCAAAAAAGCTAAACAGAATCCAGGTCTGGTGAAACGCGGGCGTGTGCACGAAACGAGCACACGCGCGACAAATTCACGGGACCGCGCTCGTGTGAAAACGCTTGCGTTGTCGCCTCTCTGCGATTTCTCAGCACAAAAATGCAGGTCTCATTGAAAATGAACTACGTTTTAACGCTCCCTGTGTGTAACGCCCTTTAATCAGATCAATATAAGGTCAATATACCACAATCGGGTGATCATATTCCTTCCCTGTTATTTACATTGATACTTGGTCAATAGTGTGTCATTTGGGGCATAGTGGGTAATGGGTATAGATAAGTAAGTAAGCCTTCCCGAGCCATGTGGCCCATAGGGCAGGAGCCTATCTCCTATTTATGTAGCGTGGGGCGGCTTGGAGTGTACAAGTGCATCCCCCCCAGCCATGATGTACAAGTACACCCCCTGGACATGATGACACTAGTGTGTCACAGGGACGTTGTCCCCAATTCAACCTTTGATGCCGCATGCCAAGCAGGGAGGCATATTGAATCCCATTTGTATGGTCTTCATGTCCAGGACGCCGAGGGCGGTGTAATGAATCCCAACATCCCAGTCTCAGTCAGGAGGAGCACTCCAACCCCAAGGCCACTGAACTGGCCGTGTTGTGTATAGACATTAGACACATGCTAATATTGCTCAACGAGGCCCACAAACAAGCAGCAGCATTGTGATAAATGATAGAGGGTAGAGTAGCAGATTGATACCTCAGCCTTGGGGCTGTAAACTGAGGCAGATGCGTTACAAATCAAACGACAACACTTCATCACCACAGAGGTCGGATAGTGTCTGTAAAGAATCACAATCTTGTCATATTTGTGGTGTTTTTTACCCTAGAACACTAAACCCTGGTGATTTTCACCCGGATAAATATGTAAAAATGTTGCTGATAT
>OOFJ01090034.1:4196-25150 GCA_900323375.1 Benthosema glaciale
GGGGGGGGGGGGGGGGATTGAGAAGAAAGGCTAAGATTATGTACAAACACTCAACAGTAAGCTCTTCTCTCAGTAACCGTTATAATTTGGATCTCTACCCCAACGCATTAATCCCCCTCCCCTCTCCACTCTCTCCGACCAGGGCTGCTGTGACCAGGGAGGGGGCGTTGGGTGTGAGTGAGTGAACAGAGCAGCCAGATCCCCTCTCCTCCTCCCCCCCCGGTTATCATTTCACCTGAAGAGGGCATGTGGGCTGGGGGTGGTCTTTTTACTTGCCCTCCTCTGGTTTGATGGCCTGGGGCTTTATGGGGCCAGTCCGTATGGGCTTGCCCGTAGAGAGGGGGGTTTTGTCGGGCTCCGGGCGGTCAGAGATGCCCCCCAACTGGTGGTTGGGAGCCATGTTGTCGAGAGGGGGTTTCTGGTCTAGGCGCGGCGCTTTGCTGATGGTCGGGGGGGGCTTCATCTGTTGCTGCTGCTGCTCTGAAAAGAACTTGTGAGTGGACTGAAGCACCTCAGCCCTCTGCTTCGCCTGTGAGAGAACACAGCAAAATACAAAGAGAATAAGCCACAACATGCCTTTATTGGTAGTACAGTGGAGAGACATGAAACAGAATCTTGCAGAGTAACATTCAGGAAATGGGTCTCCCCGGCCCAGGAGTCAAGTGACGGGTTACGGGTGTGATTTTTTTTAAATTTCCATTTCTGCTAAGCAGCAAGCTTTATATGCTTAGATGATTTCTATTTATATTAGTATAAATGTGTGTGACTGTAAAGAGGAAACAGAAGTGGGGAGGAGGCTTCACTTCCGCTTTATATTGTACTCATGATCAGAGCTTCCGTTCTCCAGACTGTATGACGGAAGCATTTGAAATTTGCAAGAAGCAACAGCCTGGCCATGCGGACTAATACAGCATAGAATTAGGAACAAAATCCTATCCAACGACAACAAAAGGCTAAATCTTGCTAAATGGTGGCCTGTGGCTTAAATGCAGAATAAATAATGGACCTCTATATGAAAACCACTGCGTTACATTTCAGTTTGAGAGTGGCCTAGAAAAGTCAGTTTGAGAGTGGCCTAGAAATGTCTACCTTGAGGTCCTGCTCTGCTGTCCGAGCTGCCTGCGTGCCCCTGGGTATGAGGGAGGGTCCAGGGGGTCCTCGGGGCGGGTGCTGGCTGTGCTGCGGACCGTGCTGCGGCCGGGGGTGTGGCATCAGACCTCCTCCCATGTTGGGAGACATGGGAGGCCCCATGGGGCTGCGCTGAACGCCACCCGCAAACGAGTTGGCGTGTGGTGGTCGAACCAGAGGAGAGACGATGTTCGGTTGGGACATAATCTGTGGACGTGAAATTAAATAAAAAATGTTTAGAGGAAAGAATTTATGATATGAACCTGCACAGTAATTTAACTCAAGAGTAAACACTTTTGGTTGATTGACCCGGTGGTGCCTCCGGGCCCTCCAGTGTTAACTGTTTAACCCCAAAGGACGACTTAGCCGAGATTGTCTATAAGAGACCTTTCCCTCCCGAAGTTGTGTTTTACGAGTTGTTTTAATTGGCTTTAATCTGTTTTAATTCGATTGGCCGATCTGGGCGGACAGCTATGGATATGAGGTGCGTGTGGATGACGTCATCGTTTTGAAAGGACCCGTCGCGCAAGCGCAAAGGCTTCTGGGAAAATGAGTCCCATTCAAGTCTATGGAGCGCTGTGGCTACTTTGTAGCTTTGTAGTTGTTTCGCCATGCTCGTGTGGATGTTTTGGCTGTTCATCAAGATGCCGTGGGACTATTTTCTGGGCGATTTTCATGGATTAAAGACGCAAATACTTCGGTGTATGCCCTAAAGGTAATACAACAATACTGGCATCGATGGGGGTTGGGGGATAAACCTTTAGTAGTCAAAGTGTAATTTTGTCATATCTTAGTAATCTAAATGTTTTAGTCTAGTCGACTAAATATCCTAAGATTTTAGTCGATTAAATCTACAGTTAGGTGGGCTGTGATGGCATGGTATCGTCTGATTTTACACTTGGTTGCAAGCTGAAAATAGCCAATCTAGAAGCTCACATGACGCTGCCACGCGTTGTGAGCTTGTAGATGGACTATTTTCAGAGCGCAACACGTGTAGAGCAACCAACAAAATAACTGTCAGGTGAAAAAGAGCAGAAACACTATTGAGTATAGTAGGACTATACACACACACGGCGTGCATTGGGAAGAGAATTAAATGAAAATAAAAATCACAGTTTATTTAAAAAAAATGCATAATGCATTAACAAGTCTCTCTCACACTCACACTCATTATGAAAATAGATGCGTTTAAAAACCTGTGGTGGTGGGTTGAACTGTCCAGGGAACTGCTGAGTCATTCTCATGCCAGCAGAGCTAACCTGTGGGTTGAACTGCCCAGGGAAGTGCTGAGCCATCCTCATGCCAGCAGAGCTGGGCTGGAACTGTTTCTGGTACAGCATGCTGTTCATCTTACTGGACTGGCTGCTGGGAGAGGTGGAGCTGGCCCTGCAGAGATCACACCATAGGAGGGACAGTGTCAACATCACAGGGACACAGGACGCCATGGCTCCCATGTGATCATCACAGGGACACAGGACACCGTGGCTCCCATGTCAACATCACAGGGACACAGGACGCTGTGGCTCCCATGTGGATCAACATCACAGGGACACAGGACGCTGTGGCTCCCATGTCAACATCACAGGGACACAGGACGCCATGGCTCCCATGTCAACATCACAGGGACACAGGACGCTGTGGCTCCCATGTGGATCAACATCACAGGGACACAGGACGCCGTTGCTCCCATGTGGATCAACACAGGGACACAGGACGCTGTGGCTCCCATGTCAACATCACAGGGACACAGGACGCTGTGGCTCCCATGTGGACATCACAGGGACACAGGACGCCGTGGCTCCCATGTGTCAACATCACAGGGACACAGGACGCTGTGGCTCCCATGTGGATCATCACAGGGACACAGGACGCCGTGGCTCCCATGTGTCAACATCACAGGGACACAGGACGCTGTGGCTCCCATGTCAACACCACAGGGACACAGGACGCTGTGGCTCCCATGTGGATCAAGGACTGCATGTAAGCAATGTGTGACGTTAGTCATCGATTATGCATCTATGATGTGTATGACTCCACATATGACCAGGGTTTCAGCCCAATCTGAACCCTGTAGACTTCCAGATTAGAATTAAAGTGACAGATAATGTAAACAAATGGCTACCCTCCATCCCTCCTATAGAGCCATGCTGTAATGCTGTGATTCCTTAATTTATTGTTAAGTAAAGTAAGAAGATCCGGTCCTGATGGACGATGTATGCTTTACGTTAGATGAGCGACTATATGGTCATAGTGCTAACCGCTAACCATTCACCCGCCATCGTTGCGTACTGTGTGTTTATACATTGTTTGTGGGTGTATAGATGTGTATGTGTGATGGTGATGTGCACCTGTAAGGGCTGGAGGTGGGAGTGGTGCTCCGGGCGCCAACAGGAGGAGTACCAGGCTTCATATCCATCCCACTGCCAAACAGCTTCAGGTCAATGTCCATCTGGACGGACAGACAGACACACAGAGACAGACAGACAGATATAAAAGGGTGATTTATACGCCAGCCATGACAATATTGACAACAGCCGGTCTACAAGCACATCATGTGTTGTTTTGGTGCAAGATACAGGCAGCCAAGTATGAATGAGGCATTAACAGCTTTCAGACTGTGCCTCATAAATCTGTTCAGATGCAGGAGCCAAGTCTCCTGCAGGAGAGAGAGCACATCTGAAGTCTGTCCTGGGTGAGGATTTAACAGAAAAGAAAAAAAGATACAAGTGCATGAATCATGAACACGGATAAACTCCGAGAATCTATTTAGCTGCTACCACATAATAAGAGAGATTAGACCAGTGGTTCTGAAAGTGGGGTCCAGGGACTGAGCCAGGGTTCCTTGTAAGGTTCGAAATTGAACCTTACAAGTCTGAAAATCTGACAGTATACAAATGGAAACCAAATGGACCCCATTCGTTTGTACGGTTAGAGTTAAGGGGGTGCTGTTGAAATGTAAAGGTTTGAGAACCACAAGATGTGTTTCTCAGAGGGGGGTCGGGACCATCTCACACTACCTTGCTGGACTGTGGAGGCATCATGTTGTGGTTAGGACCCATCATACCCCGGTAGGGCTGAGAGACAGTAGGCTGTCTGTTGATGCTGGGAGGCTGGGCCTGGGGAGGGGTGGGGGGCAGCGCCAGCAGAGGCTGCTGGTGTCCACCTCCCGAGCCAAAGCTGGACAGGGACATCTGGGAGCCGGGCAGAGGGACGCTCACCTGGTGGTTGGGAGAGAAAAAAAAAAGGAACAGACGACGTTTGTGACCTTGCAGCGTTACGTGGTGGGACACAGCATTTAGCTGAGTGTGAATGGTGAACGTGTGACGTGCATCTGTGTTGTGTTGTGCATGCTTTACCTGTTGTAATGCTGCATGCATTACCTGTTGCATTGCAGAGCTGGGAGACTGAGTGTTGCTATAGTAGCTACTCTGACCGTGTTGCTGCACCTGCCCAGAGTACATGTTGGAATGCTGATTCATCCCCTGCCGAGCCTGCTACACACGCGCACATACACACACACACACACACACACACACACACACAGTGTTACATAGGTGTAATGGCATCAACAGGAAGGCTGCAACTAAGCGATCAACCAAATGTATACATTTTTATCAACAATATTAGTTTTATTACATTATGGCAAAATAAGGCTATAAAAAGATAATCAAATGATGGTAAATGCAAATGCTCATCACAAGTAGCAGACTTAATAGTTTCCTAGTGCCTAATCGACCGCCGGCATCGGTAGATTTCAACGCAGTATCATAGTCCAAAATCTGCAGCAATGTGAGCAGGAAATTAAAGAGTTATGGGTGCCATTAGCATTATTGGTCTGTACCTGCAGTAAGTGTGTATCAATGAGCTGGGAGCCTCCCATCCCAGACGGCTGGTTGAGCTGGGGCTCAAACAGGATGGGGATGTGCTGGGTGGAGGACTGCTGCTGGTAGGCTAGGCTGGACTGAGGCTTGCCCAGCTCGGGGGCCTGCACGCCGGGGTAGCTGTGGAGGGACGGTCCCGACAGCATCATGGAGGGCTGCGACAGGCTGCTCTGCATGAACGCCTGCTGAGACCTGTGGGGAAGAGACACGAGTAGGCCCGTCAACCATTACCAATGTTTATGAAGATTTAAACAAATGATGGCGATTAGACGATTATGTCATCATTTTAACAGGCCTAGACAGGAGTAAGTCTAGTCTACACACCGTTGTGAATGCTCCCAAAATAATGTATTACCAAATGGTGGTAAAAAAAAAAAAACACACAAAAAAAAAACCACACGCTTCAGTCTATGTGACGAAGACCACCTAAAAGCGCTGTGCACTTCATCCTTCTCCTTTGGTCTCAGCTGGTCGAGTCATCGGCAATGTGTTACAGTGACAAAAGTGAATATTCAAGGAGTCTGTGTGTTACCTATAAGGCTGCAGGGAGGAGCTGAACAGGTCCTGAGGTTGGGAGACTGGAGGTCCAGTGTTGAGCCCTAGCTGGGCTTGGTGTGTGTGTTGGTGTTGGTGTTGGTGTTGATGTTGGTGCTGGTGTTGATGCTGGGGCTGCCCCTGCAGGGGGGCGTAGATGGGGATTGGAATCTGTTGTACCGCTTGTGGCTGCAGGGGGAAGCACAGAGAGACAAGCATGGATGGTAGAGGATTTAATAACAGATCACACAAAACAGGTCAGCCACCTGTCCCGTCAATAGTTCGCAGTTAATTCTGTGAACTAAAACTGACGAAAAATGTCTGACAAGTACCTTTTCTAAATGAAGAACACAAAATAAAAACTAAGCTATGATGACTAAGACTAAATACATTGACAATTTCGTTAACAAATACAAACTAGAGATCCAGAACTAAATAAACTATTCATTTGGCCATTTTCAGCATGCAACCAAGTGTAAAATCAGCCATTACGACACAATCAAGGCCTGCCAAAATACATTTTTGTCGACAAAATAAACTGTAGATTTAGCTCCTGGGTGGCAGGACACTGAACTCCTACCTGCAGTACGCTCGTTCTGCGCTGTATTAGATCAGCGTAATGACCCACAGGATGCGAGCTGATGTCCTGCCGTCTATCTCCCGAACCACTGTACTGTACCTGGGAGAGTCCCGGCTGGAAGCCTTGCTGCTGGGCCATGGAGGGCGGAGCCAGGCGAGGGTGTGGCGTGCTGAAAAGGTGGCTAGTGTCCATGTAGAAAGCTGGGATCTGGGCTGCAGAACCTGGACAGACACACACTATTTAGAAAACAATCTAACTCAACAATGGCAAAAAACATTTTACAGATGGGGTTTTGTATGTGTCTATGGCGTTAACACTACTCTAATAGACCCCCTCCTGAAAGCTTTGAGTCAAAAGGCCCAATCGAAATACACCGCTTTAGTGACACTAAAATCATCCCTTCCCCCATTATCAAACAGCTGTAGGCGTGGCTTCAGTGCAGGTGGGTGGTCCTAAGGTGAAAACAAGGTATACTTGGAGGATGCGGCCATATCATAATCATAATAACTGATCAGATTATCTCACGATGAAACCTTTTGTAAGGTCAAGTCAAATGCTCTGATCTTAAAATAATATCAGAAAACAACAGATCTACAGGTGCCGCAATGAGAGATTGTAGATGTAGATTGGCCATTTTCACTGTGCAACTAACCTCACGTCACCAGGCTTTCCGTCCAAAAGGAAAGCCTGGTCTGTGTTCCAAAATCACCGTATGATCCGGCCTGGAGCGGATGGTAACGCTACGTCACGTTGTAGTCAATGCAGGCAGGAAACCACAAGGTGGAATAAGAATTCCGCCATTCACAATACTGATTCCTCCTTGTGGTTTCCTGCCTGCATTGACTACAACGTGACATATTTTACCATCCGCTCCAGACCGGTTCATAACACCCGAAAGGCAAGCCTGCCCAGTCTACTGTGCAACAGACAACATGCTGGCTTCTTTGGAATCCAAATGACTGAAATCAGTCGTGGCCTCTGAGACCTTTAATCCATGGTTTACCGAGCACATTTTCTAAAGGAAAAGGTAAACCGAGTCCTTTGCAATGAATCCGTAGATGCAGTGCCTGCTGGGTGACCCGACTGTATAATTGAGCGATCTTTCATGAAGCTGTGATAATAATGGACTATGTGGGCCACAAGGATCCTCTGATAAGAGGCTAATGAAGAGAACCTCCCAATGGGTGGTGTTCAGCTCTGAAAACAGACAGCCCACAGCGAGGGCAGCCTGTCACCATTACAACCTTTAAGTTGAAGATCACTTGTCACACAAATAATTGTTTAATGGGTTTTTAGTATAAAACACTGGAGCATATTAAAAGTTGGTTTGCATTTTAGGGTTCCTAACCAGAATTGCACAGCTAACTTAACATGTTTTTTTAAAGCAGAAATAGCTGATCTACTTGTAAGCTTGTACATTTTTAAGCAATTAAGCAAAATAAGTGTGATTATTACCTCAAATAATTACCATTGGGCAATGATGCAATAATTGTCACAGACCTACCGACAGCTGGAGATAAATGCACTGTTGTGATCCGAGAGAGCAGCACATCGTTGTTAGAGAAGAGAAGCGGCTTCTCTTACCTGCTGCAGACTGGGAGACGTAGACCTGTGGGGTCTGCTGTTGCTGGGGCAGAAGCGGAGGCACACAGCCCAGCTGGGAGAAGCTGCTGCTGCCCCCGGAGGAGGAGGACAGACCTCCACCCTGCAGCTGCTGGGGCTTCACCTTACAGATGTTCGGGGGGTCGGAGGCCGTGGTGGTCTTGGTGCTCAGGGAGGAAGTGGTGTACGTCCCCGAGCCTGGAGGACAGTGGCAACGAATGAGAAAAATAAATCCCTGTCCACTTTTGCGACGTAGGTAGATCTGAGCATAATGCTCTCTCCCCTACACCCACAGATTCCTACCTCACAAAAGCAGCCACCCCTTTGTTATACACACACACATCTTCCAGGCCAATAACAAAGTCATCTGGACATTTTAATGACAGTCATTTCCATGACTCAAATGCCATCTAAAAAGCACACGAGAACCGTGGAGGTACTTTGAAGGGAACGTTACCCGTCAGCGAGGTGCTAGGAGTCACCGAGGCCACAGGGATCTGAGGCATGACGGACGCAGAGGAGAAGGAGGAGTAGGAGGAGGTGCAGGAGGTGATGGGGGAGGTGGTGGTGACCGGTGAACTCTTCTCCACCAGGCTGGGGGAGTTCTCCCACGCCTTACGAGCCGACTCCATCTGGAGGAGACACACAAACGAGTCCCGGGTCATGACGTCTGCAACATGACATTAATTGCACCTGCCTTGCCTAGCAGTAGGACCACAATGAAGATAGACTCCTAGGCTTTCTTTTCGGTTATCCTTTTGACTACGGTTTGCAATTGAATGTTTGGTACATTGGTTCTGTGTCAAAGCAAAACAAAAAAGCAATGGAATTGATCAGATTCTGTGAACGCTAAGTGACTGTGAGTAAGCAAGGGAGTCAAGTAGAATACCTGTCGGTTGGAAAACCTCCAATGTCCAAAACGGTTGCTTTTAACGATTCAAATTAAAAAATAGTTATGCAAAAAAGTGGCAAAAAACTAGTTTCTGTCCTTGACAGCCCATAGCTGCGTGTGTGTGTGCATACCTTCAGTGTGAGGTCAACAGTAGCAGGGGAGACGGTGCTGAGGCTGGAGGTCTGCTGCAGAGCTTCTCGCCGAGGCAGGGGCAAGGAGTGGGGTAGCGCCACCTAGTGTTCAGTTCACATAACAGCTCGTTAGGAAACACTGCCAACGGGTCACTTACAAACTATATGGTTGAGTGGAGTCTTTCAGAGCTCAATTCTAATTATGTATGTTCTGTGATTGTGGGGAAAAGCTTTTAGCTGGGAAATGACAGCAGTCTTGAACCCGCTGGTTTTAACCTACAGCTATCGATTTGTTTCTTGGCGATTATTCTATCGGTTACTTTTTTCATCCCACGATTTTGTATCCCATTTTTCACCCGTGTCAATTATCTAATGTAATCCTGGGCTCTACACACCCTCCGCCAACCTGGTGGGGGCAGCGGACTGACCTCATGCTTCCTTCTATACATGAGGAGTCCAAGCCGCTTCTTTTCACCTGACAGAGGGGAGCTTCCCTGGTTGGACGTAGCGCGTGGAAGGAACACGTTATTCCAACCAGTTCCTTTCCCCTCCATCAGGCTGGCCAGGGGGAGGCAGTTTAGATGCATGTTTTTTGTGAGGGTACCTAGTACCTACACTAGGGGTATCGGTTACTTTTTTGATTCAAATAATCAACGCACGTTTTTGATAATGAACTCTGTTTAACTATGTAACCTTACAGTAGTACTCACATTGGCCACCAGGCTGTCCTCCAGTTTACCTCCTGTTGGAACGCTGTCAGCCATGGAGGAGGAAGGGGCTGTGTAGTCAGTTACAGACTCCTGGAGGGAGGGAGGGACATTAGTACAAACACTTTATGCACTAGATAGTCACACTGAAGCCATCATATCTGAAAGGGTGCAGCTCAGGGTAGGACAGCAGCAAGGGCTTTGCCTACAAAATAAAACCCCAAATATATCACCCATCAACATCATAATTACACTGAAACACTCCCTCTCGGAAGGACAACCTACTAGCCATTCTATCCAAGTACTGCACATAGAATATAGGTAGATAAGCAAAAGAAAACAACAAAAACCAAATCACATGACTAGATGACTGCTCATGCTAAGAGTTAGCATAGCAGCCAGGTCCCTTCAGTGGAGCCAACTCTGGGAATTGTGGTTATTGGTGCAGTTAGTGTTTGTGTTGTTCTTGTTGATCAGAATAACATTTCTACATCTTCTGTCAGGTGGAAACCTCATATGTCCAAAAATTGTATGTCCCATATGTCCCCCCCCCCAAAAAAAATGACAAAGGTAGTAGATCTACCAAGCTTTAAAAGTTTCGAGCTTTCAGATCTGCTACTTGTGACACTGTAGAGTGTGATCAAGTAGGTCAGTATACAAAAAGTCAGAATATGGACATATGAGGTTTCTGCCCGACAACAACGATATATATACATCCACTGGCTGTATAGTGTGCCAATAATGGTCTACCTTGGAGTTGCTGGTGTACTCTGCAGAGGGGACCGTGATCATGCCCTCGATGTCTCCGCCCATCTCTGGGACGGTGGCGTCAATGATGGGGGGGCTGGAGTCAGTGGCTCTGCTCACTCCTACTCCTGCAGGCGCCCCCGCCTCTATGCCCTCGACTTCACCTCCACGCGCGTCTTTGGCCTTGCGGTTCTTCAGGGAGCGCTCTTTTCCAATGGGGCCCGGCTTATACTCCTTGGTCTCCACAGGCTCCATCTCCGGGAGCTGGGAGGAGGAGGAGGGGGAGAGATTTCAAAGATTAGAAGATTTTTTCTTTTTCATCCCTCCAAGGTAACTTCTCTGTTAGACAGATAAGGGTGTCTGCAGGTATCAGCACTTTATTAAAAGTTTATTATAAAACATCCTGTGCTTTATCTTGTGTTTGGATTCTTCATACACCGTAGGACTTTTACAAAGCTTTTCACATGAACATTCTCTACTTTATTATCTTGTTTTTGAGTTCTTTCTTCATTCACTGATAAGGGATGCAACTAAAACTAAATGTATTCAAGGCTTCACGGGGTGTCATTTGGAAGTTTAGTAAAATGGAGGTAGACCATAGCATTATGTCCATTTCAAAGCAGTACTTGGTACCTTCTGTGTCTTGATGGGCCCAGCTCGGGGTTGTTTCTGTCTCTGTTCTTTAGGAGCGGGTAGTTTGTTGTCTGAAACCGTCTCTAGCAAGGCCGGGACCCCGTCACTGTCTGTGCTGCCTGCAGATGAGGGGGCTCCAAACTGAATACTGTCCATACCCAACTCACCGCCCTCCGTTCCGGACTTCACACCCTAGTAGAGAAAACAATATTTGTTGGTGTAAATGAAACAATATTTATCTTTCATAAAAGCACAAAGGCAGGAATGCAGTTGAAAACTAAAACGTGTGAAGATAAGGCATACCTCAGAGGTGACTGTCCCGGTGAAGGACGTGAGAGGTTTGTTCCAGGCACTAACAGAGGGGGGCTGGGGAGGGCTGATTGGACCAACTGAAAAGATACAGTCACATTACTTTCACTGTACAAAAACAAAATCTCCCATGTCATGTGTGGTACTTCACTGCAATATGAAGCAAGGCAAAGCATCTTCTGAAACGCTTACTCAAAGACATGTAATAAATCATTATCTGGAGCAGTGGTTTCCAAACGTTTTAGTGCAAGGCCTAAAAAATAGATTAGATGTTGGCCGGGACTCAAACTACAGAAAATTGCTGATCTACAACACACAGCGCCTTAAAGCGAGCTTGTGGATTTTTCACCACCACTTAGATATTTTTTTTTACATGTATTCATGAAATACTTTAGAAAAATGTTGGAATTCACTTGTGAATTCACCTGTGAACCCATAACAATTGGTCCAGAAACTGATCTAGAGAACTGGGGCTACTCACGTTTCTTCACATCAGGCAGGACGGTGGAGCCGGCAGCCTTGTTCTCCCACAGCTCCGTACCCAGAGTGCTGTGCGGCTGCGCGGGGGCTGGGGGTAGTGTTGTTTTAGAGGTGAAGTCCATGGTGACGGGAGCAGGCGTTATGGAGGGTAGCGGTGCCACTGTTCCTTCCAGAGTCTGTGGAGGGGCAGCGGTAGGCTGTGAGGGGGCTGGGTGGGGATGCTGGGGGGCAGAGCTGGGTGGTGGAGGCTGGGGGACAGGAGCTGCTGCAGGCTGAGGCTGGGCAGCTTGTTGCTGCTGCTGCTGCTGTTGTTCTTGTTGCTTATGTTGTTGCTGCGATTTCTTAGCAAATCGAGGTGGAAGCTTTCCTCCACTACCTCTGCCTTTTTCACCAGAGCCTTTCTTTCCCCAGTTCTGTTGGGAGAAACCTTTATATTAGTAGCTGAAGTACCTGGCACACAAAGAGTTAACACGAATTATGCTAATGAGATGTATACGCGTCTTTGGAATCAAAACCACAGGGAGCCTGGGCTTGGACGTGTATCACACTGCCATTCACTTCCTTGTTTACGGCAAGGAATATTTTTACTGAAGGAAAAGTCATGGTCACGTGACTGGGCGCCGCCATGACACTTTCATGGGAGCTAAAATCTCACACCGGAAGTTACATGAACAAGCGCAGTGAATGGAGCAAGCTGGACCAGCTCATAATAAACATGATTCATGAACCATTGAGATCTGTGTCATATAATTGGTCCAGGAGGATAAAATAATACATATAATCACAGTTTTTTTTCTAGTCACTTGCACAGAGTGCACAGTACATGATTTTATTTGATTCTACTAAACTTCCGTGTGTAGTTTAGCTCCCATGGTGCGACGAATCGGCGTCTGGAATTGCATGATAGCGAAAATTACGTCGGTGACTTTACTTTCTTTAACATGTACTTTGGTTTACGGCCCAATCAGAATGGCTCAGAGTCATAATTCTAAATCTAGGGCGCTCTCCATGGTTTTGACCAAAAGGGCAGTCTTCATTTCAGACTTCACGAAGCATCTCGTTTGGAATATAAACGCTTCTAGAGACTTTAGATGTACCAGCGTGAGGTAAGAACGAAAGATTATGCCTCCCGGTTTTGGGGCTAACGGAAGGCAGGGCTTTTCAGAGCAAAATCTGCCTCATCTGCTGGCACTCTGGCATCATTATTTTGAAGAATTCCCAAGGCAACAAGAGCCTGATTTCACAGCACTAAGTGGTGCGTGCAAACCATCTTTCAAGGAAGATCAGTCATCGGTGTGGAAATCGACGTTTCCCCCTCACCTGGGTGGTTTGCTCCTCCTTTTTCCGTTTCTCCTCGTCCTGCAGGCGTTTCTGCTGTTTGCGTGACACCACCTCAGTGAATCCGTCGTCAGTGGCGTTAGCCTGGGAGTCTTCCATGGTGGTGACCTCTGGGTGGTCGTCAATAATCACAACACCTTCAGGGAAGGGACAGATATATTGCATTTTTTAATTATTTCTTAATATAATTTCAGACCCACAAACACTCTCCTCTGCCCATGCAGGGATTCCCTCTATAAAGACCTGCTTAGACATTTTTTTCCTTCTCAGCAGCCTCAAATACTACCATCAGAAATTATAATTCCTACGTAATGTACTGTAAATTGAAGACAATATCCTGATTATCTTTTTAAGACCTTTGAAGTCTTTTTTAAGGAACAACAGGAACCATGGATACAAATGAGTTGTGAATGTGTGCTCATGTCTTTAGGCCTTTATACACAGAGACGCAATGATGAAAACGGAACACGAGTGTTTGCGTAAGCCACCGAAACCCATGTTTCTCATGAAAATGTGTCGTGGTAAAATAATGCGAATAAACTAACGCGGACCGTTTAAGATATCATGGAAGAAAACATGTAAACATTTGCAAGTCCACTCACTGGCATAGTTGTTCAGGTCAAACTGAGAGAGTGCGTTCTCCTTAGGTTTCTTGGCAGCCTGTTTGGCTTCATCTTTGCGACGTGAAGACTGATCTTTGGCCGGCCTCTGACCCGCGCCGCCCGGCGCTTCTGGGTTCTGCTGACCTCCCGCACTGCCGGAGACAAAAACAGATTTAAGCCTAGTTTAAACCTCACAATGTAGAACAAAAGACAAGCTAATCGCTATGACTACTAGGGTTGGGATCCAGAGGAATCGTAGGAACTGGATCCCAACACTGCGGAATCAGATTAGATTCCATCGTTTCTAGAACCGGTCATGTGGACTTCATGACCTGTTGGGGTACATTTGGTATAGGAATGGTTATGAACCGGAATAATTAAAACTAGCTATGATGATTATCATAGCTCTCAATATATTGGGGCTCACTGACCAGCTGCCCTGTGTCTGAGCATTCAGGAAATCTCAACCCATGAATTAAGAGCTTTTTGCCCATCTTTGTGATCAGTGTACTTCCTCAGACTCCTCTGCCAGTCTCTCTTCAAAGTTCAAACCCTTCCACAATGCTTGCTGATATGTTCTTCAACATTAAATGTAACTGTTGGAATTTGTATTGTGATGATATCTAGGCTCCGACCAAAAGACGTTAAGTACAGAAGATCCGTTTTTGATCTCCTTTGAACAACACAGATCCTCAGGTCAAACCAATCAGAGCTGCGAGTGAGGCATGAATGACATGGTGTGTGAGCTGCTAGAAAACTCAGGACGTATGAGCGAAGTACCTCACAGCGTTAGACATGTTACAAATTAATTACATCCATGAGTCTACATCAGTGGCTCTCAATTTGTAATAGATAATCCTACAACCGTCTCTTTATTTGTATAGCACCTTTCATGACATGAAATGCAGCTTCACATTGATATACAGAACAATAAAAGGAAAGAAAAGCAAAGGCACAAGACATTAAAATAATGGCAGTGAATAAGGCACTAAAGGCAGTACAGTCAGGACATGAATCTCTTGAGCTGTGCTTTAAAAATGTCTACAGAGACTGCCTGTCAAAGGTGTGGGAGTTTGTTCCACGCCGTCGGCCTGTAGAAGCAGAAAGCTGCTTCACCGTGTTTTTTAGTAGGCACGTTGCCCAGGCCAGCAGTGGAGGACCTGAGGGGGCGGTTTGGGACTGGCAGTCATGTGGGTACTAGGAAGGTGCAAGACCATTGAGAGCTCAATGGCAGAATAAGCAGAATTTTAAAATCAATCCTAAAACCGGGAGCCAATGTAGTGAAGCTAAAAACTGGAGTAATAAATTATGTTCTCTCATCTTAGTTTTAGTTAAACTAAGAGAGAGGGGCAGGAGAGATGGCAAGTATTGAAAAGCAATTACAGATATCACATATTCCTGGCAAACAGTCAAATTGGATTTGGCCGAATGGACCTTCAATGTGTCTTGAGCACATTTAAATATATATATTTGCAGTCAATAATTCTATCCTGGTTCAATTATAATTTGAATACACCGGATGTGAGTTACCAGGTGGAAACAGGCCAAATAAGTAGTTTGCTGTGGGCGAGGGTTAATCGTGTAGGAATTAAAGGAGACAAAACAGTCTCTACATAAAGAGGATGTTGTTAAGCAGTAGCACATGACCAGAGTGACATTCATGTGATCATGAGGATAATTAAATTAACTAAAACATAGGTCACATATACAAATCCAATCAAGCCATTTCAACCAGTGTTAAACATAGCATTCTTTTTTTTAGGGGTGCTAGCCCCTATGCACAGCGCTCGTGTGCTATGTGTGTGTGTGTGTGTGTGCGTGCGTGCGTGTGTGCGTGTGTGCAAATTATGTACAGTGTGGAAAACGCAATTTAATAGATCATTTTATTGATGTATGTACATGGCATTCATATTATAATTGTATTTAAATTATTCCAAGGGTTAGTTCTTACTCTATTTAATCGCCATTCACCACCCTCCCCCTGTGCAAGTGAACGTAAGTACACAGTATGCAGATAGATTGATTAGCTGTTTAAGGGGATATAGAATTCATCAGGAACGTTTACATAGCACTGCCTTTCCTCCGAGTTCGGGGTCAATCACTCCATGTCTGGAGAGATTTCGTTTCAGTAACAGAACATGACAAGCAAGGCACAACTAGAGTGTTGAGACAAGTTGGCAGATGGACAAAGTGTTTTCATTCTATTCTCCAGCAGCAAGGCCACGGCAGAGAGCAGCAGCCTAAAAATAAGCACCGTCTATACTATATTTAACTACACGAAAACAATTTGATGGCCAATTATAGCAGCCAAGCCCTAGAGAACGAGATATACTGTAGAGGGGGATGAAGAGAACATTTCAACAAACGGGGAGTAATGAAACATACCTACAGGGAAATACACGGCATGATGAACTACTGTGAACTTGCTAATGTGGCTGAATAAACCTACAGTAACTGTTGTATTCAGTGTACACTGCTCAATGACTCTACTTCATTGTGTGATGTCAGCAGATGGTATTAAATGCTTCGGAAGAGACAATAGCCTGTTTTGTGTAACTCACCCTCTGCGGCCAGCTCTGCCTCCTCCTCCTCCTCCTCTCCGCTCTCCCTTTGCGCCCGCGTAGCTGCGGCCGGTTTTGGCCCCGCTGTTGCCTCTCCGGTTCGGTCTCTCTGTAGGCCTCTGGCTGGAGAAACTCCTCTTGGCTGCAGCAGCTCCGAGCAGTTCTCGTTTGGGCGTCACCCCACCTTCGGGTGAGGTTTTGTTCGGGGTCACAGAGCCCTGAGGAGGTGCAGGTGCAGGAGGAGAGGAGGCGGCTGCTGCTGCGTTAGCGGCCTCCAGTGCGCCCCTCCTCTCCTCACGCTCCCTCCGTTCATTGAAGTCACTGCTCTCGGAGGCAGTTTCCCATTCCTCGTTGGCTTGGTCTGAGGAGTTCTGATTGGACAGGTCGGGCGACTTGGTGCCGACGGCAGTGACAGTGGGGCTGCCTGTGTCAGGCAAGCAGGCTTCTACAGCGGAAGGAAGGTCGGCAGCAGATGCAGTGGCCCCTGCTTCTGTAGGCACAGTGACGGGGGTTCCTGGAGCTCTGGATAGTGTTGGGGAGAGTGAAACGGGTGCAGCAGCAGAAGAGGCAGGCACCGGCGGTAGAGGGGCAGGGGGACTGGTGCCAGGCTCTCCAGCAGCCAGGCCTGCAGCCTCCCTTTCCTTCAGCCGACGGAAGCGAGGTGGTTTGTCTTGCCTTGGGGGGCGTGCTGGTCTGGGCCTTCGGGGCCTCTCCCTGATGCTCTGGGGAGCTCCCTCACCAAACTTCTTACCATCATATTTGGGGGGGCGTCGGTCACGGTCATGGTGAGGGTGATCGTATCTGGAGGACGTGGACTCTGTGTCCTCAGGTCTGAATGTCTCCATGGGTTTAGAGGGCCACTGAGAGGAGGACTCTCTAGCCGACGTCCGCCTAAGAGGACCCGAACGAGGGGCGCCGCGCTCCCTTGCCCCTCCTCGTCTACTGTACAGCCCTCCTCTACCTCGCCGGGAGGGCTCTCCTTTAGGGAGGAAGCCTGGCTTAGGCCTGCCTTCATCATCCCCTCGTGGCCCACCTTTCTCCCCCATGTGAGGAGGGCCAAAGCCTGGCTTGTGTGGGCCAGGCCTCGCCTCCCCAGGCAATTCCCGCCTGAGTGGTCGGCTGGGTTTGGTGCTAGGCTCACGGTCCGAAGGCCCAGTGTCGCTGGCGGACTCCCTCCCACCCTCGCTTTCTGAATCCGTGTCGGAACCTCTGCGTCGCCTGCGTTTGGGCATGACCTCAAAGTCTGAGCTCTCGCTCCGTGTCTCGCTCTCCTCGCGGTTGCGGAACGCAGCGGAACCTCCAGGAGCAAGATCAGAGCGTGATCTGGGCTCCCGGTAAGGGTAGTCTCCTCGGCTGCGACCCCGACCCCCTCTTCCTCTCCCCCCGTAGGTCCCTCGATAGCTCCGCCCCCTGGAGTAGTACTCCCCTCGGCCACGCGCTTTGAAATTGGGATCAATGGGCCACTCCCCCCGGTCCCTATCCCCGACCCGGTCCCTATCCCCGACCCTGTCCCTATCCCCGACCCTGTCCCTATCCCCGACCCTGTCCCCGACCCGATCCCTATCCCCGACCCTATCCCTGTCTCTGTCTCCGTCCCGGTCTCTGTCTCTGTCCCGGTCTCTGTCTCTGACCATCTCCCTCTCTCGTTCCCTCTCTCTCTCCTCTCGTCTGTAAGAGCGTGGAGGCAGGTTGGACTCTTTCCTGGAGGGCAGTTTAGGCTCATGGTGCTTGTCATTGCTTGGTGGCTTGTCTGCTTTCTCTTCTTGAGAAGAGGAGGTCGGGGCTCCAGATGAAAGCTGAGTGTCTCTGGGTCTCTGAGAAATAGAGGGCGTTTCCTCTGCAGCTTCTCTCTTCCCGTCACCCTGAGGCCTGGAGCCTTCAGACACAGCCGCGGCTGCAGAGGGTGCTTTGGCCACCATTTCCTTCTTAGGTCTCTCTCCCCTTTCTCCTCTCTCGTGCCTCTTCTCCCTCTCCTCCCTCTGCTCCCTCTCCTCTTTCATGTCCCTGAGAACAGGTTTCTTTATTGGCCCAGATCTGCGGAGAGGTCTCTCTCCTCCGGGTCCTTCCCTACGCCCAGTCCCAGACCTCCCACCCCAGCGCAGTTCAGCCTTTTGCTTACTAGGGGCCGGCAAGGGCAGCTTCTCGGCTTTGTGAAGCCCGTCGGCAGGTGGCGTAGCCCTGTTGTTGGTCACGGCAGCAGACTGGGAGAAGGACTCATTTCGCGATTTATCGTCTGCCCTCTCCCCCGAGTCCTGGACCTCTAGTGATTTGGCTCCCAGGGGAAGACCCTCGAATCTAGGCTCATCCAATTTGAGGGAGTGGCTGGAACCGTGAGAGACACTCCTCTGGAGCATGGCTTGGCCGAGGGCTTCCACCTCTTCTCCACTGGGAAGGCCTGGCTCCTCAGGGTCAAAGCCAGAGCTGACCGGTGCCCTGTCCAGAGGCCCAGTGGAATCCTCTGGGACCTGGCCGAACGCAGACAAGGACTCTGTGGGGTCCCGAAAGAAGTCATTTTTACGCGAGTCCATTGAGCTGTGGTCTTGCTGGTACATGGGTGGAAGTCCCCTGTCCAGATCTAAAGCAATGTCCATCCTGCAGAAGAAAAACAGGGGATGAGAGTAGCATTCAGAAAACAATCAAGAGGACCAACCAATAAAGGACAGGGTTTTTTTTTTGCTGTGCATAAACTTCTCACCTGGGTTCCATGCCGTCATCCCGTCCTATGGGAGGAGTGACAGACGGTAAGGGTTCTGACTGAGGATACGGCTCAGACCCCCACACCATCCGTGGCTCCGAGGGCAGACCGTGGTCTCGGATGGGTCGAGTCAAGTGGTCAAAGGAGTCAGAACTGGAGCTCGAGTTGTCTCCGGGATCCCTGCGCACAAGCTGCTTAGGAGGCATCCTCCCTGTAGAGGACAGCATGGAGGTACCATATCAGTATAAACAGAGGATACCATTTTGGGATAATTATTGTTTCATGATAAATTTGAGCTACAAATTCAGCACCACCTAAACCCTCTGTTCTTGATAAAACTGACCTGTAAAAAGTGCAATTGGTACACTCTTATGTCACATGGCACAAATCAATTTACCATAATCGTCCCATCCCTAGATTACCATTTACACATCTTTTTTGGTTGTGCGTTACTACTGGAATTTCTGCTTTATTTAAGATAGTGTGGGGATGACAAAAAAACTAAAGGCTGGGCTGGATTGCAAACCATGACAAATGCGTCATGCGCTACGCATACGCAAACTGTTACAGCTACCAGGATTCTCTGAATTTCACCCCTCTAATCTCTTTTTTCCCCTGCAATGTCCCGCCCCATATTTGCATACTGGGCCCTAGTTGGTTATAGCCTGGTTCCAGACAATTCTTATTTGACAATTGAGGGGGCAAGACTTAATCTGCCTGTGGCAATATGCAGTGTAGGCAGATGAAGGCCGACTACGCGAGGCACACCTATGCAGAACGTCACTAACCAGGATGCATGCTGGGTGGCATGTCCATGGGCGGTCGCCCTGATATCATCCGGGGGTCCATGTAGGACTGCATCATGATCCAGCGGGGGTCAAACCCCATAGAGGCCATGTGTTGGTGGTGGGGGCCCATGGGCTGATACATTGAGCGGTGCTGCTGCTGTTGGGATGGTGGAGCTACTCCACCACCTGAGGGGGATACGGAACGTCCAGTCTGTTGCTGCTGCTGTTGCTGCCACTGCTGTTGTTTCATTTGCTCCTGTGAGAGACATGGAAGGAAATTAAGAACCAAGGTAATGCACTAACTAAATTGATCCCTAACTGAACTTAAAGCATTCAAGTAGCTACTAAATATGAAAGTTATACTACAATTAAAAAAGGTGTTCGTTGAGTTCATGCCCACTAGTAACAACAAAGTGTATCTAAATAGTAAGAACTGGTACAAAGAAATAAGTAGTGCTAGGGGGTGAGGTGGAGTCAGAGGAGTTTTGAGACTGTGTGGTTGTAAGATTGGGAGGAGGTCATTCCACTACTTGACAGCGTGAGAGAGTACAGGTTGCTCTACAGACACACAAACCTGCTGCCTGAGGAAGCGAGGAGGCAGAGACTTCTGGAATTGCTTGGAGTATCCCGAGGTAAGAGCAGGCCGCATGGCGGCCCCCGCCTCTCCCTCCAGCTCCGGGGCTACCACAGGGCTGTCCTCCGCAGTAGGGGGTTCGACATGTGGCACGGACAGGTGGGGCTCATCCACTGTTGGGAACGCACGTATACAGACAGCATAAATGTATTTGGAAGTAATACAAATATATACCGACTGTATAGGTACATACATAGGTGTATACTGTACATATAGGTTTAGTATGATCAAGTAGACTAGAGCATTAATTCAAATACATAGGAGGTTTCAGCCTGACAGCCAACAATATCAAAAAGCTTTCACACACAACAGACTCCATGAGTGGGCTAACCTCTGCTGTCGTCTATGTTGAAATAGTCTCGGATAGGCATGGGGGTCCTGTCAGCTTGGTTCTCCTCCACCAGAGGCCCTTCTTCGGCCAAGGATCCCTCCGGTCCACTCGGAGGCTCCGGGGTTACGACCACGGGCCTCTGTACAGGGACAGGGGAAATGGTCTGGCAGGGCACGAAGTGAACCTCCTCCTCCTCCACGATGGGCTCCACTGTCTCCCTCTCCATCTCCTCCCTCTCTCGCTCTGCCCGCTCGTGCTCTGCCAACTCCCTCTCTGCCAAGTCCCTCTCTGCCCTCTCTCTTTCCACCATCTCCCTCTCCCTGTCCGGCAGAGGAGCTTGCATGACTGGAGGCTGGGGTTGTGCAATCGGCATAGAAGGGG
>OOFJ01090068.1:4035-14669 GCA_900323375.1 Benthosema glaciale
GCTCCCCCGGCGCAGGCGGCCATCTTGGTTCCTCCTGCGCACAGGGTCGGTTACGGTTGTTACATAATGGTCGAGATGATCACCATTGTTTTCCCGTCATGATCGTAATGATCACATCATCCTCACCGCTGGAGACAGCTGGAGACACACGCACGCACACATGCATGCACGCACGCACACACACACACACACACACACACACACACACACGACTCACGTTGGCATTCTAGCAATCCAGTGTAGAAGTAACCTTAAAATTGTTAAGAAGAGGTCCGTCGCGCAAGTCGTCTCGCAGTCGTGACACATGCACACACACGCACTTCAAAGCACCCAAAGTTACACACACTATGCCCCAAGGCCCAGACCCTACATGGGCCTATTTTTAGATATATCTCTCTCTCTGTGTCTCTTGGTCTCTCTCTCTCTCAGTCTCTCTCTCTCTCTTGCACACACACACACACACACATGCACGCACATGCACGCATGCACGTGCACACACCTCTTCAAAGCGCCCAGCGGCAATGAGAACACACTCGTTCAAAAGCAGCAAATATGCATATGCATATTGTATATTATACTGCACTACTGTATATGATAAAATAGCCTTTAATCTTTGGCAGAGCAATAATCTTTGGCTGCCCACACAGACGGTGTGGAAAAACAAGAAATTATTGTATGTTAACGCCCTTGCATTAATGATGATGTGACATGTATAAACCTGTGCTAACACTGCTCTCACAATAAACTCTACTCTTGTGAACTTTTCTTTTTCACACCAAGGAGATATTACTCCCCCCCCCCCTAAAACAAAACAAAATAACCGAGTAAACTTGTCAGAACATAATATTCCCATAGTGTACTAGTGTACTACTCCCACAGCAGCTATTTATGAACATGTCATGTTATGAGTCAGTGGCCCTTATACAACTTCTGACAAGAGTTCAACACTATCACGCCTACTTACTGTACACAGTATGAACTTGTTACTCTGCGATGCCGAGGAGCTTATTCCGAAAGGAGGCAGGAAAAAATATATATACTATTTTAAAGTTAAACTTAATTGAATAAAAGTAGTGGCATTTCAAGGAACCTAACCACGATAACCCCATCACAGGAAACTGGCCTCAAAACACAGTCGCCCCGGGCGTACAGCCGGTAGAACTGCTCAGGCTGGCATTCCTAAACGTAACTTAAGTAAACTATGCTTAAACGGTTGAATCTAACCTTATCCCTGTATTCCTAACCTTAAACTCAGTAATATGCAGGTGCCAATACCCTATTCCTAAACGTGACCCCAGTAAAACTATGCCTAACCCTAAAACTTATTTCTAACGTTATTCTCAGTGAAACGGATACATGAATACAAGAACCGCCCCACTGAGTGGTCACCGTGAGCCAGTCGGCAGCAAAAAACGAGGGCGAGTGTGTTTTAAGCCGAGCATTCCAGATACACACATTAACCATCATGCATTATTGTGACTTCTATAGTCTTGCTCTTCATTGTATCGTCGCTGTTGGGCATATCTCCATATTTTAACCTTGTTTTGTCACAAAAGCATGAAAAGTAGCAGATCCACCTGCAGTTCAAAACGTGCTACGTGGAGCAAAGCAATGTAGAATCCTGAAACAGTTTTGCTCATCAGGAATTTTTCCGCCTGACAGTGACAGTATGCATATGGCCTGTGGATGTTATTAACTACTGTGTACTGTGTATATTGCATGTGAACAGAAGGAGATGGCAGGTATTTGTTTTATGTATGTACTGTATAGTGTAGAGAGACAGGAAACATGGAGGGAGAGAAAGGGGAGTAAACATGCCAAATGGTCAGCAAGGGGAGTCACTCTCAGGCATTATAGAGGTATTATAGAGTTATTATAGAGCTATATCAGGTCGCCCCCAAACAGCAGGTACTTTGACTCATCTGACATCACCAAACAAAACAAAACCCAATTAATGTGAGAGTAATACGTAAATGATACCGGCTCAATTTGCCTTAAGTTGCTGGGGTAAGTTACACTGCAATTACACTCAGTGATGGCAACGAACAACAACAACAACAACGAGTACATTTGTAATTACTTTGTTGATTGCAACATTGTAAAACACGCGTACACCCACACACACTGCAATGCTTTGTGCTCCACTCCACAAACACCGGTGAAAGCAGCAGGGTGTCTAGTACACACTAAGTGTATAAGACAGAAATCCAGTAGAAGTTCAAGTGGTACGGTAGTGCTGGAGGGAGGAGTGTTCTCTGTGACCTGGGAGTTGTAGAGGATGAGTTTCATTTTGTTTTCCACTGTCCACTGTATCACGAGTTAAGGGTATATTCAGTGATTTCACTTAATTCAAATATCACTTATTTTTTTATTTGTTTGTGATAATCCTCCTTACTATAGAGTGTGCTGACCATATAATTAGTTCCTCCCTGTCCCCAGTGAACCGCAGGGGTCAAAAAACCCTAGTTTCAGTTTTGGTGGTGGGAGACAAAGCCTTCATCCAATCGGGATGGAGGAGTCCTTCCTCCAATCAGGATCGAGCGGGGTGGGCCTTGGTGCGCATGCTGTTGGCCTGTTGCGTGTCCCCCCCACTGTAGAGCGTGTGCATGCTCATAGCTTGTTACCGGGGTGGACCAGGTTTTTTTCCAAATCACCCAAATCACTGAATGCAGCTTAAGAAAATCCTTGTTTGAAAAAATTCAAGATAAGAACCCAGATTTGTTCTGGATGTCTGAATGCTGTATGTTAAACTGGTTATTCACCAAGGACGTTTTTGTGTTAGGAAAATTCATAGAGAAAGCATGGCAGTTACGTTGGAGAACGATGTATCCATAAGTGTAACTGTCTGTATTTTATTTATTATGTACAATAATGTATGTACATTTTGTGAGTGTCTTGTAAGCCTGTGTGGGCTGGGCATCATGTGATGTAGGACACTTTAATAAAATAATCAATCAATCAATCAATCTAATAAGCTCTGGTTGCAAAAGGGCCCTTTAAGCAGTGCAGTGATATTATTATATGGCACATCTACCACTGGAGCTGAAACATTATTACGCCAGGTAGGGGAAATCAAAAGCACAATGTCAGAGCCCACCTTAGAGCACGCACATTACACGCAGCACAGCAAACTGTATGCCCGTGACTCTGACACTAACCTTGCGTGGTCAGGCTTTCCTTTTTGAAGGAAAGCCTGGTCTGTGTTCCAAAATCCCCGTATGATCTGGCCTGGAGCAAATGGTAAAATACGTCACGTTGTAGTCAATGTAGGAAGGAAACCACAAGGCAGAATAAGAATTCCGCCATTCACAATACTGATTCCTCCTTGTGGTTTCCTGCCTACGTTGACTACAACGTGACGTATTTTACCATCCGCTCCAGACCGGTTCATACACCCAAAATTGAATGCTGCCCAGTCTACTCTGACACAGGATAGATTGGCACTAGGGATAACTGGGCACGGTACCGCACCGTAAAAAAATAAATAGGCCTACCATTATATATACTTGGAATATGTAATTCACATTCACATGATGTGAACATGCACGGTACGTCATTATCATTAATTTTGAGTTGAGTTGTTTTGATACCGATATCAGAACAGCTGCCGATATATACTGCCATATAAGTCTCACAAATGTACAAAAGTATAAAATAGGGCTTACGTACAACTATGTTTTCAAATAACATGGAGTAAAAGGTACGATGTAGTGTATGTTTAAAATATCAATAACTAGAGAAACTCAAGTGAAGTAAACGTACCTCAAAAATCGAACAAACAAAAAAAGGGAAAAAATGTGCTTTTTGACATATGGTTATGGTACTGCGTTACAATGTACATATTGTACTTTATTCTGTAATGTCAAAAGCAATAAATAAAAGGTAAAAAATAATAATAATAAAAAATCGAACAAACAAACAAACAGAAACAAAAAACTTAAGTACAGTACTTGAGGAGATATGGCTACTTTCCACCACTGCCTCGTAGCAGATGGCAGGGTTCACGTACTGTAACACGAGGAAGAAGTCAACAGTTGTTATGTAATCAGCTGTGACTCAAAACATCCCCATCTACAATCTACATTCAGCACACAACAGTAGCACTCTGTGAAAAGGGCTGATTACAGACGTTTGTGTTGTCTCTCCCTCCGTAGCTTGTATAACCATCATCTCACATGAACATTTGACCGGTTATAAAACTGTCTCTCCCTCTGTGTGTGTGTGTGTGTGTGTGTGTGTGTGTGTGTGTGTGTGTGTGTGTGTGTGTGTGTGCGTGCGTGCGTGTGTGTGTGTGCGTGTGCGTGTGTGTTTTGTAGGTGCAAACCCGCAGTGCTGATGAGCCAATGACCACTTTTGTGCTGTGCAACGAGTGTGGGAACCGGTGGAAGGTAAAACCTTATTACCCACTTCAGCTCCCTCCCACACACACACGCACGCACGCACGCACGCACGCACGCACGCACGCACGCACAACCACTCACACTGTGCGAGACCGTTTTTATGGAAGATGCTTCTGATTCAGAACATGTATTCCATTGCTACTTTGATCATTTAAAGATACTAGTTATTCTTAATATATACTTTAATATCTACTATATCGTTGCTATCGGTAAGAAACCTCTTATCTTATCCATATTTTAACATTTTGTGGTTTTCCGTATTAATGCCCTGCTTACTTAGTTACACAATCGACCGCTGTAAATAATGACATTTCTTTCTTTTGCTTGTATTTTTCTTTTCAGTTCTGCTGATGTCCTCTGGCTCAAGTCACGGTGGTCTCACTGCTTGCAATGAACAAGGACAACGTTTTTTCTACAAGGGGGAGGGGAGGTTTATTTAAAAAAGAAAAGAAAAGAGAATACTGCAGCTATAGTGGTTTTAAAGACAGCGTGTTGAAATTCTTACGATTTATACTTGAATTTTTAAGATTTGTTAAGCATGTGCTTTTAATTAACTGGGGCCTGAATCAAGGAACGCGTTTTACTGGGTGTTGAACCACTTAAAACACTGTTATACTTTGTTGACCGGGGACCCCCAGGGCTCTTTACTAGATCCTCTAGTCCAGTGGTTCTCATGTCAAGGACCACCCAAAATGATGTATTTCGCTGCCGAACCGCCGTCTCAAAAATATCTTGTGCCAGTCGACCTCCAGAAGCAGAGATTTGAGTAAAGAAAAGTGACGCCGCCGTGTTTAAGGCGCAGTTTAAGACGGTCAACCCTTGTAGAACGCATGGTGCTGAGCATGGTGCTCAATACATTTTCTGCCAATATTATTCACTCATTTGTATATATCTAATTCCAACAGCACTACACACTATTGATTAGCAATATGGAGGCTTTCTAACCAGTCCAATGGAATAAATTATTCTGATAATCAAAGGTTTGCTTTTGTCTCAGTCACTGTCTGACACATTGTTGCTGTCGGGGCAGAAATCTCTTATCTCCATGTTTTCCACTCCACTAAATTAACACCCTACTTGATCATACTGCAGCGTTACACAAAAGTAGCAGATCTGTGGCGCAAAGTGACGTGTTTTGCGCTTGTCGACTTTTGCTGTTTTTTTGTTTTGTTTTTTTTAAGCCTGAAAAGTACCAGTTTTGGACATAGGAGGTTTCCACCCGACAGAGACAATATTATACATTACATTATTGCGAACACAGTGAGCCTTTACCATGGAAGCCAGGCAGAACATACCTGTGTGTCACGCTGCGCTGACACCACTCGCCACCAGAGGGCGCAGTTACACCAAAGGGAAAATTACAGAGGGGCTTCCTGCGCATCTTACTTACTATACAATTACACAATGTTTAGGTATTATTGGCTTTCTTAGACAACTCACAGGTGTCCATTAGTAGAAATAAAGGTTCCCTGCACTCTACGGGAATATGACCATTTTATTCAATGGGGATTCTTTTCAATTCTATCAAATTGTGACTTGGTCTAAAGATTCAACATTATACATAAAACAGTACTCTAATCTCTCACCCAGTTGTTATACAGATATATTCTAATTAGCTGATCCATTAGGATGAAACTAACATTTTCTGAGCAATAGATATTTGGCCTTGAACTGCTTATTGGCTAGCTCATGATTAAACTAGGGGTGCACCGATATTGAAATGATTGGCCGATACTGATACAGATGTTTAGAATAACAATTCAGCTGATAGCGGATACCTACACCGCTTATTTATTATGTTTATTTTGTTTTTGTTGTTTTTATTTCACCCTTTTGTGTCAGGGAAACAAATACACCTTCAAAACAAGAAATACATGTTCAGAATCTACAGCTTGTTAGACTGCAGACAACACCACCCAACATAGCCAACTCAAAATGTACGCTTATCAACAACAGATAAATATCCTCTACTGCCATTGGTTAATGTCATTATTTTTATTTGCCGATACCGATATTGACCGATAACAGCAAATATTGTCAGATACCGATATGTGGCCAATACGTCGGTGCATCCCTACTGTGGTTACTCTTAGATTACCACACAAATAATGGCTAGGACCAAAGAAATACACATTCACAATCTGCATGGGACTTGAAATGCACTTCTATTCAAGCCAGAGTCTAATTGATATGTTAATAATGGGTCAGAAATAGACATGTTGTGGTGGGCGTACAGTACAAAAGCCATGAATCCTTAATTCCATCTTTGAATATGTTAGTGTAGAAATGTCCATTACAAGGAGACAATAACCATAACTAAAGCTGGAAACATTAGGCTGAAGTTGCCTCACATGTTGCACCACCAGAAGAATACAGTAGATGGGGACAACGCAGTGTTTCTCCAGTCCAGAGTAGCCAACAATTATGGAATTATTAAAAATATTTTCTCCAAAATATTTTTTTTCCAGTGTCAATTGTCTAATGTAATCCTGTGCGCTACACCCCCTCTGCCATCCTGGGGAGCAACGGACTGACATAGCTCATTCTTCCTTCAATGCATGAGGATTCGAGTCCAAGCCGCTTCCTTTCACCTGGCAAGGGGGGAGTTTCCCTGGCTGGACGTAGTGCGTGAAGTTCCCAGTAACCAGTTCCTTTCCCCGCCATCAGGTGCCCCGGCTGGCCATGGGGAGGCGGTATAGAGACCAGGATTACTGGTTGTTTTCAAAACATTTTTGAGATTTTTCAATTTCAAACAATTTAAAAAGTATCAGATGTAGCAGCTCACAGGGTAGGATGAAGTGTTGCGCTGTGAGTGTGTATAGTATGTGTGAAAGTCACAAGTATAGATATTAAAACATTTACTTGAATGTGTACACACTCAAGTAAATGTACTTAGTTACTGTCCACCACTAACCATGTTGTTATGCTGTCATAAAGAGGAAATGAAAAGAGGAAATGAGGAAATGAGAGGAGGAAATGAGGAAATGCTCAACAGAGATTTATTTGTTTGTATTGATTCTGATGGGCAGAAAACAAGTCTGGATGTACACCCTTGACCAGGAGGACGACATATGTAAAACACATTTTTTAATATTACGCCTTCAGATTTTATCCAAATTAAACGCAGATCGCTACACATGATCTCCACAGTCATGTGATGTTTATATTACTCCTAAACATTTTGCCAACATCACACACGATCCTGGTGGAGACCCGTGCCTCAAGGGTACTTTCTCTAGTTACATTTGAGACTGCCAATATCTCCACATCGTGGAAGAGAACCAGGAGTCTATGGACTTTTCATTTTTACACACATTATTATAATGTGTTCTTATTTTGATCATAGACCTAGTAAATGTCAAGTCTCCTGGTTTTCCTCAGAATATGTATAACACTTTACTACGATCACTATGGCATAGGCCTATTAGGAGTCCCCCAACTAGTATTTATGGTTTTAAGGACCCCCTTAACTAGAGTGTACAAATGGAAGCTAAGTGCTAAGCTAAGTGGTTAATGTAGGCCTATGTTCAGTGGTGTCATGCTCGTGGAACGCAGTACCACGCCGTGGTACCAAAAACATTGTGACGTGCACTCGCGCAGGTATGGAACGGAAGCTCAGTGAGGGGAGGGAGGGGCCAGCCCACACCGCGCCCGCCGCAGTCAGCACGCAGAAGTCAAGGCAGTGGTGGCTGTGGAACGTGAAGCACAACGGACTGAAAAAAACAAATAAAATCTTTGGCGAAAACATCTTTGGAACAATTTTAGAAAATCAATTAGTCAAGGTTCCAGTTTATTTTAATGGCTACGCGTCGTGTCTCACGACGGATGGGTTCAGACTGAGTTTACTTTAATCCATCGAATGTGTTCTGGCTTGCAAATAACTATACTTGTTATTATGTCTGGTAGGCCTATAGTATCGATTGTCTCCGCCATCTCTCATTGCCAAGTGCAATAGCACACACAGCATGAACGGAAAGGCTGAATGCTTTCCGTACGTGGTCTTTGGGCACTCCAATGTCATTTCGGTATACAGCTTTTGATCAGAAACCCGCTTCGACGCTATAAAAAAAAGCCATAGGGGGGGATGAGTGCCATACTCTCTTCTACACAAACACACTCAGTGACATTTATTTACTCAATGAGAGGAAGTCATTATATTTTGTACTTTTGTAAAGCGTTCTGCACCCACCAACCTCTCCCTCTAAGCCATCCAACTCTCTTTTTCGACTCCACTGTCAGTGCTTTTGCGAGAGAAGTAAGTATACCAAATCTGGCACTGGGGTCTCTCATCTCTGCATGACACAAAATACTAGTTTTAAAAAATAAAATACCGTTTCCGCAGACAAATAAATTAAAATGTTTAATAACCACTTAAACAACATTAGGAAGCAAACTATCGGCATCGCCCCTTTTTGGTCATATCGGGTCATATCGGTATTGGCAGTTTCTGCTCTACCACACCCGTGTTCCAACAACCTGAACGATGTCTACGACTCATACTGCATGATGCTGCTGTCCGCCGCCAAGAACAACATCCCCCGCGGTGTACGCCTATGTTCCCTGCTGGGACGACAAATGCGAACACCTACTTTGTGCCCACGCTGAAGCACAAACCAGCGAAGACAGGGAAATAGCAGCAGACAGCCTTTTCAGCATATTAAATGAGAAACGCAGGCAACGTCGGACTGAGACAGTGGAGTCTAGTCTATTGACTTCACTCACTCCAGTCGAAGGGGGTGGCAGACCCTGAACAAGCTGACTGGAAGGTCAACAACCCCGGCACAGTGCCCCATCACTGCAAACTCCATTGCGGCACTCCTGCTGAGTAACGGCCGCTTCCCCAACGCAGACAAGGACTTCACTCGAACAACATCAGCGAGAGTCCATGAGCTGCTCAGGGCCCCAGGGTGCGACTCCAACCTATCAATCAACTTCACAATGCAAGAAATCGAACAGGCAATAAAACGTCTTAAGACTGGGAAGTCTTCAAACTGCTGGAACGCCTCATCCTGGCTCGACTCACCCCAGTGATTGATCCCCAGCTCCCCAAAGAACAAGCTGGCTTTCGAAGTGGCATGTCGACAACAGACCAGGTGACCCTTCTCTGCCACGACATAGAGGACAGCTTCCAGGCAGGAGAGAAGGCTGGTGCCGTCTTCTTGGATCTCACAGCTGCCTACGACACTGTCTGGCTGCGCATGAAGCTTCTGGAGACCATCCCAGACAAGCACATGGTGACCTTCATCATGGAGACGCTGAGCAACCGCAGCTTTCGGCTCCACACCAGCAACGGCCAAAGCAGTAGGGCGAGAAGGCTTAGGAACGGCGTCCCACAGGGCTCTATATGCTATTCAACATCTACATCTACGACCTACCCTTAACAGCATCAAGGAAGTACGGCTACGCAGACGACCTGGCAATCCTTCTCAGCAAACCAGACTGGGAAGCAGTAGAGGAGGGCCTCTCGGAGGACATGAACATTCTGTCTTCATACCTGAAGGACTGGAGGCTCAAGCTCAGTGTCGACTCGAGAAGACTGTGGCGACAATGTTCCACCTTCACAACAGGGAAGCAACCCGTGAAATCAACATCATGGTTGACAACGCCCGGCTACAGTTCCAGTCCTCCCCGACATACCTTGGAGTGAAGCTCGACAGAACACTGTCCTTTAAACAACACCTGGACAGTGTCAAGGGAAAGACCACCGCCCGTGCAGCACTGATACGGCGTCTAGCAGGAACCACGTGGGGAGCCTCCACGAAGACGCTGCGCATCTCCACGGAGGCCCTGGCGTTCCCCACTGCTGAGTACTGTGAGCCGTAGCCCTCATGTCCAAAAGCTGGACGCTGCTCTTAACAGCGCCCTACGGACTGTCTCCGGATGCCTACGACTCGAGCCACCCCAACTAACCAACTGCCAGTCCTCGCTGGAATCGCCCCCTGCAGGGATCAGGCGAGACGCAGCCCTGCCACACTGGCCCTCGCTCGGAAGGCACATTTGAGCGGGTAACCCCCACCTCCTCCACAGGGTCATCACGGAGACACCACAGCGTTCGCGCCTCAAATCCCGTCGCCCCTTTGCCACACAAGCCCAGGAACTCCTCCGCACAACACCAGCCGATACATCCAAGGCTTCCTGGATGAAGGCGAGATGGAGCGACCAGTGGAAGGCAGCAGAACCATCCAGGCTCCACCACTACATTGAGGATCCCACAGTTGTTCCTGGCCAGGACCT